>JARACY010006090.1:0-18911 GCA_029255725.1 Scrobipalpa atriplicella
AGCTAAAAGAGAAAGAAAGATTACTTTTGATTTACCGACGACTTCTGAGTCAGAAAAAGAAATGTTAAGTTCTCTCAATTTCGATTCCGTTGAAGAGCCTGAAACTCCGATTATAGCAAAAAATAAGAAACATTTCAGCAAGATACTAAGGCGTACTTTAAAGAAAACTAAAATAACAAAAGTAAACAAATGCAGTGGAAAATGTATTCCAATTTCCTGGAGAAGTTCAAATATCCCAGATGATACCTCTATACCATGTACCAGTGATAATGTATCTACGTATAAAGATATAGCCAATTCAGGTGATGGTCCGCAAATGCGAAGAAATCATCAAGTTTATATGTTTGATTCTAAACAGACTAATAGGCAGAAACGGGCGTTTGATTTCTTTGTCGAAATATATTTGAATTGAAATAATGTAGTTACTTATTTATCACACTAAAGCCCGGATGATGTAGTGGATAAGGACGCGGCCTTCTATGCAAGGAGGTCGTGGTTCGAATCCCACCACGTACCAATGTGTTTTTCGGTTTTCGAATTTCATATTAATTTTATTCGGCGCTTTTACGGTGAAGGGAAACATCGTGAGGAAACCTGCACACACCTACGAAGAAATTCAAAGGTTGTGTGTAACCTAATCTAGGATTGGGTCTGGTTTCCCTTCTGGGTTGCGGAGGTCAGATGGCAGTCGCTCTGTGTAACAACTAATAGCTAGTGCTAGGTACTTAAACGTTACTGAAACACCCCCTAAGCTATGACACGCAATTAAATTAACACCCTGTTTTATATTACTCAATGCTACAACTAAGTACAAAATAGCAAATAAAATAAATAAAAAAGTTAGATTGTTTTCGAGTGTAATTTATTGATAAATTATAACAATTCATTGCTATTATTTTAAGACAAATGCATGTAGTTCTTTTAATATGACTGATTAAATCATTATACAGAGTCGGAGAATAAAATATAAAATTTGTAAAAATTATTCAAGAATAAAATAGAATAAAACAGGTAACAAACATTGACAACAATACAAATACTAATAAAATAACACAACATTTTCAGGTCTCGAAGCGATTAGTGTGTGTGCGTATGTGTGTATGAGAGAGTGGAGTGTGTGTGTATGAGAGAGTGGAGTGTGTGTGTGTGTGTGTGTGTGTGTGTGTGTGTGTGTGTGTGTGTGTGTGTGTGTGTGTGTGTGTGTGTGTGTGTGTGTACAACCCTCTAAAACTTGTCAGTCGCGGACGACGACCATTGTTTGGGTCGTAGACGCTCTGCCTACCCCATAGGGATACAGGCGTGATACTATGTATGTATGAAATGTAATCTTTGGTGACATTCACAGCAGGTATTTAAAGAGATAAATCATACCGAACGTTCGCAATTTTTTACACTAACTATAGTTAGTGGCCGATAATATTGCACATCAACACTTGAAAATGATGTTTTGGAGTCGTTTTACGAGTAGTGCGACTGAGATAACGCTCTGCAAAGTCGAATTCCGCAGATGTGCAATATTTATGGCCCCGGGTGAATGAAATTGCATTGATTTACAAGAAAGTAAGCATAGTTCGATATGATATTTAAAATATTATGCTAAATATGCTAAATATTATGTCTAACTATGTTTATTATTTTACAACACTGAGAAGAACGGTGGTAAGTAAAAAAGTGCTAAGCGACATTTTGGAAGTTTTGGAGGAGAAATATTTCTTAAATATTACTAACAAGTAACAAATATTATTAACTATAAATTTTGTATAATAACACTGGCAATGGCCTCAATTCACGCCGTCCAGTTACTAATTCTAATTCTTAGTAGCGCTGTCACTTTCATAACTTTGACATAAGAACAGGATAGCAAACAAATACGTGAGTTTGAAATTTCTTATCTGAATCAAGACAGCTTAAATTAATTAAAATTAGTGAGCACGCTCTATGGTCATTCCTTATTTAAAGCGCCGTACGTCAAATTAAGAATGTCAAAGTCACGTGTGTGGTTGCTATCCTGTTCTTATGTCAAATTTAAGAAAGTGACAGCGCTACTAAGAATTAGAATTAGTAATAGTGCGTCCTGAATTAGTGTTTTTATAGAAAAGTGTTGAACAGTGTTTTCATAGAACAAAAAACTGGTATTTTTTTTAGTTACGCGCGTACAACAAACGTTTGTGTGCAAGTTTCTTGTTTTATAGATATATATTTTTTTTATAAAATATGAGACGACAAATCGAAGATTCATCCGCAGACAGGATTTGAAGCTGCAACCTTAGAATACCGTCCCAGTGCTCTAATTGAGCTACTGTGGCACACATCTTGAGGGGCGAAATTAGTGACAAACTTTTTGCCTTCCCTGTAAATCGAAGAAGTTGTTTATATTACAATTTACGTTTAATTTTGTACATACATATAATCACGCCTTTATCCCTAATGGGGTAGGCAGAGCGTAAACAACCTAAACATAGGTCGTTCCGCCACGTCTGACAAATTTTGAGGGTTATTCCAGATGGATCTGTATATTGCTATAGTGACAGGTTGTCAGCCCATCGCCTAAATTACAATACTGAAACCCTCGAATCCCTTAGCTGACTTTTACAGCATGTTCGGGAGGATATGCAGCTGGCACATTCTATTTTTTTCTCTCACTCCCAGTCCAGCATGGAAGGTTGGATTAATTTTGTGGTGTGGTAAAATCGACTAACCACCATTTTCTCAATTTTCCAGATACCGCCACTACACCGAATCCCGATCTCTCGTAATAGCGTCATTTTCAACTGTATGCATAGTTTATTTATTAAGAACCCTCAAAAATAATATAAACAAAGATAGTGCGTTGTTATTTTTACCTTATGTTATTCTGTTTATGTGCTATAAGAGTTCCTCTAATATTGCGTGTTCCGCCGTATCTAGCCATGTGGCCATATAAGCAAGGGAAAATTAAAAAAAAACACATGAAAACTAATTAAAACAAAATTAATCTAGCTGTCCAGATTGTCTTTTACCTGCACGGTGAAATTTCATTTGACGATATTACATATTTAAAAAAAAAACACTTGTATTTCTCATACAAAATTACTGGTATAGTTGCCAATAGAAATATGTATGCGTGGATGGCGTAGTACACATTTTGACTTACCTATTTATTCTTTGAAAGATTTTTATAAATTGATTATGTGAGTAATATTGTTATTTTACCCATATAATTTTAAGAAAATCCTTAAAATTGAAATTTCAACGTGTGACTAGACTTAGGTTGTATAATTTGTCTCAAGCAATATTTCGATATCACTCTAAAAATAATTTAGATTGTAATATACCTATGAGGGACACCTTTCCGTTAACAGATAAGGGAAATTGATCAGCGAAATTGGTTTATGAACAAAATGACAATGACCATTTTTATTTTTGAGGATATTTTAGCACTCACAAATGCTATTTCATTTCATAAAATATGAAAGAAAGAAAATAATAAATTCGATTCGGGCCACGAACCTCGGGCAGGATTCGGTAGCATAGTTGGTAGTGCAATAGACCGGCAATCCAGAGGCGCACATTTTTATTTAATTTCTTCAAAAAAGAAAGAAAACTTTAATTTTCATTGTTGTAAAATTTCCTTGACTGAGCAACCCCTATCAGTTTGCGACCAGCTGTCCCTTACACCCTACACAAATATAAAATGCTTTACAAATTTAAAATTAGTATCTACATACCTAGTATAACAAGAAACTTGCACACAAACGTTTGTTGTACGCGCGTAACTAAAAAAAATACCAGTTTTTTGTTCTATGAAAACACTGTTCAACACTTTTCTATAAAAACACTAATTCAGGACGCACTATTACTAATTCTAATTCTTAGTAGCGCTGTCACTTTCTTAAATTTGACATAAGAACAGGATAGCAACCACACACGTGACTTTGACATTCTTAATTTGACGTACGGCGCTTTAAATAAGGAATGACCATAGAGCGTGGCTCTATGGTCATTCATTATTTAAGCGCGTACGTCAAATAAGAATGTCAAAGCTCACGTAGTGTGGTTGCTATCCTGTTCTTATGTCAAATTTATGAAAGTGACAGCGCTACTAAGAATTAGAATTAGTAACTGGACGGCGTGAATTGAGGCCATTGCCAGTGTTATTATACAAAATTTATAGTTAATAATATTTGTTACTTGTTAGTAATATTTAAGAAATATTTCTCCTCCAAAACTTCCAAAATGTCGCTTAGCACTTTTTTACTTACCACCGTTCTTCTCAGTGTTGTAAAATAATAAACATAGTTAGACATAATATTTAGCATATTTAGCATAATATTTTAAATATCATATCGAACTATGCTTACTTTCTTGTAAATCAATGCAATTTCATTCACCCGGGGCCATAAATATTGCACATCTGCGGAATTCGACTTTGCAGAGCGTTATCTCAGTCGCACTACTCGTAAAACGACTCCAAAACATCATTTTCAAGTGTTGATGTGCAATATTATCGGCCACTAACTATAGTTAGTGTAAAAAATTGCGAACGTTCGGTATGATTTATCTCTTTAAATACCTGCTGTGAATGTCACCAAAGATTACATTTCATACATACATAGTATCACGCCTGTATCCCTATGGGGTAGGCAGAGCGTCTACGACCCAAACAATGGTCGTCGTCCGCGACTGACAAGTTTTAGAGGGTTGTACACACACACACACACACACACACACACACACACACACACACACACACACACACACACACACACACACACACACACACTCCACTCTCTCATACACACACACTCCACTCTCTCATACACACATACGCACACACACTAATCGCTTCGAGACCTGAAAATGTTGTGTTATTTTATTAGTATTTGTATTGTTGTCAATGTTTGTTACCTGTTTTATTCTATTTTATTCTTGAATAATTTTTACAAATTTTATATTTTATTCTCCGACTCTGTATAATGATTTAATCAGTCATATTAAAAGAACTACATGCATTTGTCTTAAAATAATAGCAATGAATTGTTATAATTTATCAATAAATTACACTCGAAAACAATCTAACTTTTTTATTTATTTTATTTGCTATTTTGTACTTAGTTGTAGCATTGAGTAATATAAAACAGGGTGTTAATTTAATTGCGTGTCATAGCTTAGGGGGTGTTTCAGTAACGTTTAAGTACCTAGCACTAGCTATTAGTTGTTACACAGAGCGACTGCCATCTGACCTCCGCAACCCAGAAGGGAAACCAGACCCAATCCTAGATTAGGTTACACACAACCTTTGAATTTCTTCGTAGGTGTGTGCAGGTTTCCTCACGATGTTTCCCTTCACCGTAAAAGCGCCGAATAAAATTAATATGAAATTCGAAAACCGAAAAACACATTGGTACGTGGTGGGATTCGAACCACGACCTCCTTGCATAGAAGGCCGCGTCCTTATCCACTACATCATCCGGGCTTTAGTGTGATAAATAAGTAACTACATTATTTCAATTCAAATATATTTCGACAAAGAAATCAAACGCCCGTTTCTGCCTATTAGTCTGTTTAGAATCAAACATATAAACTTGATGATTTCTTCGCATTTGCGGACCATCACCTGAATTGGCTATATCTTTATACGTAGATACATTATCACTGGTACATGGTATAGAGGTATCATCTGGGATATTTGAACTTCTCCAGGAAATTGGAATACATTTTCCACTGCATTTGTTTACTTTTGTTATTTTAGTTTTCTTTAAAGTACGCCTTAGTATCTTGCTGAAATGTTTCTTATTTTTTGCTATAATCGGAGTTTCAGGCTCTTCAACGGAATCGAAATTGAGAGAACTTAACATTTCTTTTTCTGACTCAGAAGTCGTCGGTAAATCAAAAGTAATCTTTCTTTCTCTTTTAGCGTCATTTTTTCTACAAAAACAGCAAGTGTATTGAGCTAAAGTTGCAAATTTTCGAGATATTTCTGTTAGGATTTTAGTCAGACATGGCTCAGATATTACTGAATCAGCTTCTTTTTCTGAATTTATATCATCGTTTATACTTTCTTTTGAAGACACATTGACCATACTAAGTTCAGTAGGTTTATAGATATTACTGTGCATTAAATACATAGAATTTACACTGTTTTTGTTACGAATTTCTTCTATGTGCAAATCTGAAAGATGATATAAAGGACTATGAGTCAAATACATACCTAATCAATTTTGGTCTAGCATCGTGTTTAATTTAATACTGCAATTTTATTAACATTTTATTACAATTTTTTATATAGTATTTTGATTTTTATTTACAAAATATTATTGACATTAGATGACGTTTTGAACTGACTTTATTATTTTTTACCACTAAATATAAGTTATAACCGAAAGAAGTACTTACCCATGTACTCAGCTTGGACCAAGTGCAACTTGAACGCTACTTGGACGCTACTTGGACGCTACTTGGTCGCTACTTGGACGCTACTTGGACGCTACTTGGACGCTACTTGGACGCTACTCGTTTCATGTAGTGTAGAGCGTACTCGGACGCCCAATGTACGAAGCTGACTCGTACGAGTGTAGACGCGTCTACCCGTAGGTCAGCTGGAAGAGATTTCTTTTAAGAGATAGTCCTCCCACCGATTTTCGGTGATGGCGGCCAATCTCCCAGAGATAGGCCAACTGCGCAGGACTAGTTTTTATTGTCCAAGTGTCCTTCAATCTCTTATTCTGATGGGACAGACTGACTGACACGACCATTGAGAAATCAGGCGCAGGACCGACTATTTACATGCCCATCCGACAGCATGGATCATCTTACTTTTCGGAAGGTGATCAGCCTGCAATGTCCTTACCAAACTAGAAACAACAACACAAAGTCGTTGTCCCCCGCCGGGAATCGAACCCAGGACCTCCGGCTATGGCTCAGACCGCTAGACCATGGAGGCAGTATCTAATCAAAAAAATTCTATGTAAAGTTTCTGCCAAGCCTTGCGGTCTTTCGGCCGTAAAAAGTAGTGCCAAGTAAATGGTGAGCCAAGTCAATTGTGTTCAATTTGATGGTCATTTATTCACTGATCTCCGTAGTCTCTATACCTATTTTTAGTTGAACCACAATGGTGACTTGGCAATTACGCAACGTGCAAATAATACATTTAATTATACCGGGTGTAAGGGACAGCGTCCCGCAAACTGATAGGGGTTGCTCAGTCAGCGATACTGAACAACTTATCTTATTTAGCCATTTACGTATCCCACTGCTGGGCAAAGGCCTCTCTGAACAACTATCACCAGGTTTTTTTTCAGGAAATGAAAAATAAAATTTGCTTTTCCATAAAAATTGTCTGATCGAGCTGGTCATTTTGTATGAAAAAGCTATTATTTTTTTTCGTTTCCTGAAAAAAAAACCTGGTGGTAGTTGTTCAGTATCGTTGACTGAGCAACCCCTATCAGTTTGCGGGACGCTGTCCCTTACACCCCGTATAAGTTTCCGCTGAGGTTAATGCTATGTGTATTTATTTGTATAGGACAACGTTTTGAGTCAGCTAACAATACAGAATAAATAAAAATCCGAAAAATAATTTAGATTAGGTACCTAATTATTTTATTAATTACAATTTGCATTATTTTTTTACAAATTAGTAGTTTCAACTATGAAACTAACAGTAGCTTGCCTCCCAACCAACTCCGGTTGTACTTTATTAATTTTCTTCTTCTCGTTCACTCCTATGCTCTTCTTCATAAGACTGATGCTGTCCTGCTCTTGCAACAGTATCTTCATTACGGTGAGCAGGCTAGATACAGTGAAGCTGTGCTCTTCTGCCAGTCTGTCAAGTTTGACAGCTATGGCGGCTGAATTTTCAGATGTCATCTGTAAAAAAATGTACTGGTACTGATACAGTGGATGTCTTAAAACAGTGGATGTCCTAATACAGTGAACGTTCTAATACAGTGAACGTTCTAATACAGTGAACGTTCTAATACAGTGAACGTTCCAATACAGTGGACTAAGCGCTTCCAAAACTCTTTCATAATGCGCACAGCAAAAGAGTGGAACTCTCTACCTGCGTCTGTGTTTCCGAATGCATACAACTCTCATCACTTCAAAGTTAGAGTGAACAGGCATCTTCTGGGTGAGCTCGCTCCATCATCGACTCCGTCTCTGTCGCTTCCGACCTAGACTGGAGTCAAGAGCAAACCCATTTCTAATAAACAAAAAAAAACCGATCTAATTCAGTGGACGTTCTAATACAGTGGACGTTCTGATGGAGTTGACGTTCTTATGTAATAGACATTCTGATGTAATGGACACTCTGATGTAATTGACATTCTGATACAGTGGACGTTCTGATGGAGTTGACGTTCTTATGTAATAGACATTCTGATGTAATGGACACTCTGATGTAATTGACATTCTGATACAGTGGACGTTCTGATGGAGTTGACGTTCTTATGTAATAGACATTCTGAGGTAATGGACACTCTGATGTAATTGACATTCTGATACAGTGGACGTTCTGATGGAGTTGACGTTCTTATGTTATAGACATTCTGATGTAATGGACACTCTGATGTAATTGACATTCTGATACAGTGGACGTTCTGATGGAGTTGACGTTCTTATGTAATAGACATTCTGATGTAATGGACACTCTGATGTAATTGACATTCTGATACAGTGGACGTTCTGATGGAGTTGACGTTCTTATGTAATAGACATTCTGATGTTATAGACACTCTGATGTAATTGACATTCTGATACAGTGGACGTTCTGATGGAGTTGACGTTCTTATGTAATAGACATTCTGATGTAATGGACACTCTGATGTAATTGACATTCTGATACAGTGGACGTTCTGATGTAGTTGAAGTTCTTATGTACTTAATAGACATTCTGATGTAATGGACACTATTTATTTTATTTATTTATTTATTTAACTTTATGCACAAAAATCGTACATGGGCGGACTTAACGCCAATGGCATTATCTACCAGTCTACCTTAGGGCATGTGGAAAAAGACTAGGCAGGTGCAAAATTATATAACTATAAATTTACCTAAATATAAATATGATTATAATGTAAATATATAAAGAATATAATATTAATATATAAATATATATGTATATATAAATAATGTATATAATTATATAAATATAATAATTAAATATATACCTTACTAAAAATTACTTTGACAAAGCAAACCGAAGATGGAGACACTCTGATGTAATTGACATTCTGGACGTGAGTGGACGTTCTAAATACAGTGAACGATCTAATAAGTACATTGAACGGTCTAATACAGTAGAAATTTGTTACTTACATACATACATACATACATACAATCACGCCTGTATCCCTAATGGGGTAGGCAGAGCAAAAACGACCTAAACAACTTGTTACTTACTGACCTTACAAATCAGAGGCCTGATTTCCTCCAACTGATGCTCCATGGTAGGATCGTTCAGGTTTCTGGACTTGAGCCAGGCGTAGTTGGAGAGTTTTTCATCCTGGTCTCTTTGGGTCGCCTCTTTTAGGAGTTTTTCCACCTAAAATCAAATACCTTATTGGACGTTTACTAGCAACTAATGACCACAGAACATGTTCTAAACATGGGTCCAATAAAATGAAACATACATCGATAGGGCAAACATCTCTTTCAGGACTTAAATTGTGAAAGTCAGTCAAACAATTGATTCCAGAGATAGATTTACAGCTGTGGTTTTCAGGAATCCTTTCAGGAATGCCTAGCTATACAAGTATTTGATTCTCTGCCTACATCGTAAGGTATTTGTTTACTTACATAGTCGTATAGGTCAGCCGAAGTAAAACTCTTTTCAGGACCAACAACGTTTTTTTCGCCGAAAATCATCTTAGGTTTTGCCAAAGTACTGTGACCTCTTGTGAATTCATCAAAACGAAATGGCAGAATATTGTCCCAAAATGTAATAAGCTTATCCAAAAGCCTAGTAGATAGATATGATAAAACATTTATTTGAGTGGATGGAAGAGTTTATTAAATCCTTTATTTGTTGGTTATATAACTGCCTCTGTGGTCTAGTGGTCTAAGCCGTGGGCTTACGACCCGGAAGTCCTGGGTTCGATTCCCAGGTCACAGAGTTGATATTTGTCAATTTATCACTTTGTGAGGTTTTCCCCGGTTTGGTTAGGACATTGCAGGCTGAATCACCTGATTGTCCGAAAAGAAAAAGGATTCCGTGCTTCGGAGGGCACGTTAAGCCGTCGGTCCCGGTCGCTGTCGTGATAGTGGTCGTTACTGAAACCATGTCAGAGGCCTATAGCTGTGCTACTAGGCGGTTTGAAAACTCTGACACCAGGGTTTATCGGGTCGTTGTTCGACTCGAAAATCCACTCGCTAAGAAGAAGAAGATTTGTTGGTTGGTAGGTAGGTACTTCATTTATTATTAACGGTTCTACGCTCTCAACCACGAAAGTGATAGATAAGATAACTGACATTCGTGTGGTGCCGGGTTAGAATAGCATCACCCCATAACTTCCTGCGGGTGTCGTTAAAGGTGACTAAAGCCACAGTATAATTCAAATATTATAGGGTGCTAAAGCAGCGATATTACATCACCCGGCCGATCGGGCCCGATTTGATATACATTGCTGCTTAGTTTCAGTTGTTTTTCAAGTAATAAAACTCGTGCACAAGCAATGTAGTGTCAAAACGGGCCCGATTGGCAGGCAAGTTCCAGGGAATGGGCAGCAGCGTTCCATGTGAATGGAAATCTTCTACTGCGCTCACCAACCCGCCTGCCAAGCGTGGCGAGTATGGCATTTACCCCCAATTTTGGGGAGGCCCATGTCTAGCAGTGGACTGTTGTGGCTGATGATGATGATAAAGATAGGTCCAGTCAGTCCAGTTCAATAGCCCAGACTCTGATAACAAAGGTAAATACCCTAGTGTTAATCAAAAGGTAATACCAATCTAATTTCACGCATGACTGTCCTCTTGCAGTCAGTATACTAGCTATTACAACCTTATACAGTGTAAAATTGTTTCATATGTGGAGCGGAACATATTTCAGTAATTTTGGTGAAGTCTGGCAATTTCTGGACATATTTTACATGTTTTAAGAGAGAATTTCAAACACCTTCTTTACTGGAGGGCGATGAATTGCCTCGATGGTCTAGTGGTCTCAACCTTGGGCTTTCGATCTGGAGGTCCCCCGCGGCTGCATGCTACAGGAGGGGCAGGTGTCAGGAGAATCGTATTGCCAAACCCTATCTATACTACATTGTGCACATTGAAATTGAAAACAAAATGGAGCAAACTCCATACCAGTTCAGAGCAGTCTGAGAAGGTATGCATTTTGCTCGCTTGAATGTAAAGCAAACTGTGACTGTGACACGCGAATAATATATTTATCTACTCTCATTAAAAGTTGTTCAGTTTTGAGAAAAGTTGTTCAGTTTTGAGAAAAGTTGTTCCCCTCTCTGCCCCGCGGGGGTATGTTTTTTGGTTGTCTGCTAAGATGTACAGTGAAACCATGATATCTGTGCATCTGTCAGCGGCTGTATTTCGCTTAATTCCTGTCAGTGGCCATGATTCGGCGTAAACCAGATTTAACTATAATAAAAGCATAGGTACCTACCCGTCACTATCCATCTTGAGCGAACCGAACCAAACAGAAAAGGATAAAGTATACACGGACTTATTATAAATCTGTCACTTCCAAAATCTATGGACAGTTACCTACGTCAAATTAAGTTGTGATGTGAAAGGGTCCCGACTAAAATGCGTTTCGTTTCGATCTATGTGACAGGTTTTTAATAAGTCCGCCGTTTTAGTCTGTACTAAAATCCTTTGCTGTTCGTTCGAGATGGAAAGTGACAGTCGGCAGCAGTGTAGCAATTACCACTGACAGATTCACAGTTATCATGATTTCACTTTATTTGCTGAATAGATAATTTAAAAATACATATTTCCTAAAATTAATAGACGTTTTTCAAAATCAGCTGTAATAGGATCTAGCTCTCATATAGGATAAGAATTTGTAACTAAATAAAAGAAACAGAATATAAAAAAGTCCTTTTTATTTACACGTATTTTTACACGTCCATTTTTTTTTACAAAAAGTCCAAATGCATAAGCGCAGCTTACAAGAAATGAACACTATGTACAATTTTTACAAATAGCAAAACGGTATGGCAGTGGAAATCATAGAACTTACACAAAATGCCTAGAAATTCTAGTCATTAATCTTTTTATCGCAAATATCTAAATTCAGGCCACTTCTGGCCACCTCCAAACCATGGATTTGACAGCTGTCAAAGCTTTAAGGTTTTTAAAGATGGCCTCCCTGTTAACGGCTTAAATTTATAAAATATGATGTTAAGATAATTTGTGATAAAAAGATGCGACTTGAAATCTGGCAATGTTACTTAAACATACGATGGTAAAATTAAAAACCAGTATATGTTTAGAAAAAATTAACTTCACGAACAAAATAACAAAAGATTGCTTAGAGCCATTTTATTACTAAAAAAATCTTTATTTTATTTCAACTTTTATTTACAAATAATTAGAACATACTCGTACTCAAGTATGGTACGAATTTCAAACTATTTGTAAATAAATTGCTGAATTTACTATTCTTAGTTGATGGCAGGGCTCGTATTTATAAAGCGATCCCAAGATTGAGATCAATATTAAGTACTTATGGATTTGACAGGTCGTTTTGTACTGAAACGACATTTCTGATACGAACTCAAACTCGCTGTCACACTTGAGAGGTGTTTAAAAATACGGGCCAGATCCATTTTTAATTTAAACAGCTTGTCGGCTATCGGCATACATCTAAAAAACAAAAATTAAGCCTGGATACAAGGCTTTTGAGCTTCCTTTTTAATTTACGACTTAGATATATAGTCTTTGGAGCCTCAAGATGTTCTTATATCGTTCGTGAAGTCAATTTGCCAATCTGTTCACCAGCAGTAGGGGTAGTTGGGGCAGAGAGCTGCGGGGAAGTTGGCGGGGTAGCGGGGTGCGGCAGGAACGAGAGCCGCGGGGCTGCAAATAAGAGATATAGGTTAGGAACGTGTAGACCACAGCCTTCTTTATTGTCTCAGAAGGTTGTGTAGACTGATGTGCGTTCACGGGCGCACGGTTAGGGGAAGATGAGGGGAATTGTCTATGGTTACCGCGCCATTCTCGACCTTATTACCAAGAGAAAATTTCGCCAAATGTCAAAAACCATAGACAATTCCCCTCGTCTTCCCCTAACCGTGCACCCGTGAACGCACTCCTGTAGAGTAGGTAAAGAGATTAATAACTTGTAGATAATAATCTCAGACATCGTGTTTCAGAGGCTTATAGTTACTTCCAGAAGCTTCTAAACACTTCCAGCGACTTCTAGATTCTTCCAGAAACTTTCAAAGGCTTTCAAAAACTTCCAGAAGCTTCCATTCACTGCCAGAATCTTCCAAAGGCTTCCATCGACTTACATACACTTTCAGAGACTTCCAGAGGATTCCAGAGGATTCCACAGTCTTCCAGAGGCTTTAAAGACGGTTAAAAATTAACTTACGCTAAAGCAGCAGGACCGACAGGCAGGATGCCAGGGTTGCGGACCCACTCGGGGATCGGCATACCATCAGGAGTGTGGCGGGCCAGCGCCTCCGAGTCGCAGAACGGGTAGTTGGGGCAGACGGCTGGGTGGAGGCCGGCTGGGTACTCCCGGGACAGGGCTACGGCCAGCACGGCGCTGATGATGAACTGGAACAAAGGGTGAGTGTGTATAAGCATCGTTATCATCATGATCATCCTGCATTAGTCTATTTGTGGAAAATAGAAATACGAAAACGAAAAACATTACTAGAACCTACAGCCACGGTGTTTCTTCCAACTCCAATCTAATATAAAAGTGTTCATCCACCCATGTAAACTCCTTAGGTCCATATTTATAATCAGCTCTCAAGAATGACAGCGAGTATGAGTTCGTATCAGAAATGTAATTTCAGTACAAAACTACCTGTCAAATCCATACTTAATATTGCTCTCAATCTTGAGATCGCTTTATAAATACGAGCCGAGTCCTTTGGTTTTTTAATTCCTGGTAATACATAATATTAACTTTCGCTAGTAAGTATATAGAGTAGTATAGGATCTATAGGACTTTGTCTAAATGTTTTTATTTTTATAAAAGTTACGAGTGCCTATACCTAGTTTAAAGTATCAGTAGTTACCTTTATTATACCTAGGTAACAACCTAGAATCACCCAAAACAATAAACAAATAAATTCAAAGTCAGAATCAATAACTAATTCCATAATTCCCAAGCATTCAAATACTGTTTAGACACAAACTCGTACCTAAACTAAATTGTGTCTTAAGGAGCGAAGTACTCTAAATCGGGCTAAACATGGTCCGGCATTTCACTTTGTTATGATAGTTAATAGTTGAATTTTCAATAAATCTATATATTGTTAGCTTCTCTAAAATATGGAGAACAATTAGATTCATAGATATAACCTTAAAATACTATGATTACACAAGGAAATCATCAGAAATATCATGAAAATCTGACGTCTCAATGTCGAATTTCAACAACTGTGACATTTCTATGAGCTTAGAAACAGCAAATGTTATATCAAATTCACCGTATAATTATGAAGAACATCATAATCAACTCTGTTTTTCAATACTTTTTGTGTACATTGAGATATATGCAAAAATATATGAAATCGGCTTGAAACATCCCCATGCTGAAAAGGACAGAGCGCGCATTTTATCACTGCTTTGAAAGGGACAGTTGCCGCGAGCACATAGACCCTTAACAACTAAATAAATCTGTCCGACGCTTAATTCCTATAGACAAGCATCCAACTAGTATTTCCTGTTACCAAACAATGCTATTGCCCAATGTATGCTAATATTGGGCGTTGGCACCTGTAGGTACTATGTTGCATTATCCTTTGCATTGCATTTGCTATCTATTGGATTAGGAATGTTCATTGTAGGGCTGTCAACAGTGGTTTCTTTTTCATTGTAATACAGGGTGTTAATTTTATTGCTATAGTCCAGAGAGTGTTATAGTATCGACTAAGGATTGACTTCATACATACATACATATTATCATGCCTTTATCCCTAATGGGGTAGGCAGGGCAAAAATAACCTAAACAAAAGTCGTTCCGCCACGTCTGACCAGTTTTGTGGGTTATTAGTTATTACAGATGATTATGTATGTATATTGCTATAGTGACAGGTTGTCAGCCTATCGCCTAAATTGCAATACACTGAAACCCTCAAATCCCTTAGCTGGTTTTTACAGCATGCCCGGGAGGAGATGCAGCTGGCACATTCTATGTGTTTCTATCACTCCCATGACTATTATGAGGCTTGTTGCATTATCCTTAACCGACAGCGGATAATGTTGTAAATGTCTTCATTAAATATTGCATGTGTAATCATGAATAGTAGGTATGAAATGCTATGATATGATTGCTACTGTATTTCCGAATATGAATTGTAATTTTTCATGGATGGGTGCCCGTGATAACATAAGAGATATTTATTATACTGGACTTCAACACATTATGATATGGGCTTACTATTATTGCTATTCTGCCTCCGTGGTCTAGTGGTCTGAGCCATGAGCTCACGACCCGGAGATCCCGGGTTCGATTCCCGGCGGGGGACAATGACTCACCCACGGCAAGAAGAAGAAAAAGAAGGTGAAAGAATCATAAAATATCCAATTTATTCGTCAACTGCGCCCACTTTTAAGTTTGCATAGAAAGAGCCCTAAAAGTACAGTCAGCAACATACTTTTCTTATCTATCTCTCATTATTTAATTAGAAGTTTTATAAAATATAATTGTCTATTGTAACAAGCCCTCTTTTTTTTCAGACTTTCAGGAATTCTCACCAAATTGGGGAAAATCTCACAAAGTGATAAAATGGTAAACATCAACTTTGTGTTCCGCTGGGAATCGAACCCAGGACCTCCGAATCGGGACCCCATGGCTCAGACCACTAGACCATGAATGTGTACCAAACGGTTAACCTCTCCCATGGCCATGGTTCTCCTAAGACCTCGTATACTATAACTATAGCATAATGAGCACTATATTATTATTCTTAGCATGTCGTCCATATTGATCTGATCACACCTACTAACTATCAGCCTTGCACCTACATTTTAAATTAGAAATTCCAAAATGCTGTGTTTGTTTTGATAATCATTATTAATTAAAGGTACTGGATCGGGTGCGTTACAGAAATATGGACGACATGCTAAGAATAATAATATAGTGCTCATTATGCTATAGTTATAGTATACGAGGTCTTAGGAGAACCATGGCCATGGGAGAGGTTAACCGTTTGGTACACATTCATGGTCTAGTGGTCTGAGCCATGGGGTCCCGATTCGGAGGTCCTGGGTTCGATTCCCAGCGGAACACAAAGTTGATGTTTACCATTTTATCACTTTGTGAGATTTTCCCCAATTTGGTGAGAATTCCTGAAAGTCTGAAAAAAAAGAGGGCTTGTTACAATAGACAATTATATTTTATAAAACTTCTAATTAAATAATGAGAGATAGATAAGAAAAGTATGTTGCTGACTGTACTTTTAGGGCTCTTTCTATGCAAACTTAAAAGTGGGCGCAGTTGACGAATAAATTGGATATTTTATGATTCTTTCACCTTCTTTTTCTTCTTCTTGCCGTGGGTGAGTCATTGTCCCCCGCCGGGAATCGAACCCGGGATCTCCGGGTCGTGAGCTCATGGCTCAGACCACTAGACCACGGAGGCAGAATAGCAATAATAGTAAGCCCATATCATAATGTGTTGAAGTCCAGTATAATAAATATCTCTTATGTTATCACGGGCACCCATCCATGAAAAATTACAATTCATATTCGGAAATACAGTAGCAATCATATCATAGCATTTCATACCTACTATTCATGATTACACATGCAATATTTAATGAAGACATTTACAACATTATCCGCTGTCGGTTAAGGATAATGCAACAAGCCTCATAATAGTCATGGGAGTGATAGAAACACATAGAATGTGCCAGCTGCATCTCCTCCCGGGCATGCTGTAAAAACCAGCTAAGGGATTTGAGGGTTTCAGTGTATTGCAATTTAGGCGATAGGCTGACAACCTGTCACTATAGCAATATACATACATAATCATCTGTAATAACTAATAACCCACAAAACTGGTCAGACGTGGCGGAACGACTTTTGTTTAGGTTATTTTTGCCCTGCCTACCCCATTAGGGATAAAGGCATGATAATATGTATGTATGTATGAAGTCAATCCTTAGTCGATACTATAACACTCTCTGGACTATAGCAATAAAATTAACACCCTGTATTACAATGAAAAAGAAACCACTGTTGACAGCCCTACAATGAACATTCCTAATCCAATAGATAGCAAATGCAATGCAAAGGATAATGCAACATAGTACCTACAGGTGCCAACGCCCAATATTAGCATACATTGGGCAATAGCATTGTTTGGTAACAGGAAATACTAGTTGGATGCTTGTCTATAGGAATTAAGCGTCGGACAGATTTATTTAGTTGTTAAGGGTCTATGTGCTCGCGGCAACTGTCCCTTTCAAAGCAGTGATAAAATGCGCGCTCTGTCCTTTTCAGCATGGGGATGTTTCAAGCCGATTTCATATATTTTTGCATATATCTCAATGTACACAAAAAGTATTGAAAAACAGAGTTGATTATGATGTTCTTCATAATTATACGGTGAATTTGATATAACATTTGCTGTTTCTAAGCTCATAGAAATGTCACAGTTGTTGAAATTCGACATTGAGACGTCAGATTTTCATGATATTTCTGATGATTTCCTTGTGTAATCATAGTATTTTAAGGTTATATCTATGAATCTAATTGTTCTCCATATTTTAGAGAAGCTAACAATATATAGATTTATTGAAAATTCAACTATTAACTATCATAACAAAGTGAAATGCCGGACCATGTTTAGCCCGATTTAGAGTACTTCGCTCCTTAAGACACAATTTAGTTTAGGTACGAGTTTGTGTCTAAACAGTATTTGAATGCTTGGGAATTATGGAATTAGTTATTGATTCTGACTTTGAATTTATTTGTTTATTGTTTTGGGTGATTCTAGGTTGTTACCTAGGTATAATAAAGGTAACTACTGATACTTTAAACTAGGTATAGGCACTCGTAACTTTTATAAAAATAAAAACATTTAGACAAAGTCCTATAGATCCTATACTACTCTATATACTTACTAGCGAAAGTTAATATTATGTATTACCAGGAATTAAAAAACCAAAGGACTCGGCTCGTATTTATAAAGCGATCTCAAGATTGAGAGCAATATTAAGTATGGATTTGACAGGTAGTTTTGTACTGAAATTACATTTCTGATACGAACTCATACTCGCTGTCATTCTTGAGAGCTGATTATAAATATGGACCTAAGGAGTTTACATGGGTGGATGAACACTTTTATATTAGATTGGAGTTGGAAGAAACACCGTGGCTGTAGGTTCTAGTAATGTTTTTCGTTTTCGTATTTCTATTTTCCACAAATAGACTAATGCAGGATGATCATGATGATAACGATGCTTATACACACTCACCCTTTGTTCCAGTTCATCATCAGCGCCGTGCTGGCCGTAGCCCTGTCCCGGGAGTACCCAGCCGGCCTCCACCCAGCCGTCTGCCCCAACTACCCGTTCTGCGACTCGGAGGCGCTGGCCCGCCACACTCCTGATGGTATGCCGATCCCCGAGTGGGTCCGCAACCCTGGCATCCTGCCTGTCGGTCCTGCTGCTTTAGCGTAAGTTAATTTTTAACCGTCTTTAAAGCCTCTGGAAGACTGTGGAAAATAGAAATACGAAAACGAAAAACATTACTAGAACCTACAGCCACGGTGTTTCTTCCAACTCCAATCT
>JARACY010006091.1:0-18907 GCA_029255725.1 Scrobipalpa atriplicella
ATATGGATACTTTTGTACATACAAATATAGCAAAAGCTGCAGTCTTGAGATAAAACAACTGCTATCTTATTGATGACAAATAACCTGACTTGTTATTTATGTAAGCAATTACTACAACATAAACTATTTACCAGAAGGCGCTGTTTAGTTGTGTTGCGTCGGCTTTCACTTGTATGAGACGCGTGCATAGAGCCGACCCGTTACTGCGAAGCTCATACAGCTCCACGGGCGGACGACCCTCCTTAGGAATACAAACAAAAATCATCATCAAATAATACTTTCCCAAAGTTGAGATAGTATGGGATCTGTGGTCCACACTGCCTGGGGGAAACTATCACAGGATAGTACGTGGATAAAAACGGCTAAATAATCCAACAAAAGCAATGGTAATAAGGAGCCGCATGGTTTGCAGCGTCGCTTCGGCGCCAAGCAGCTTGCTGTTTTCTGTCATAATCATCATAGGGTGCCATCTTCATTTAGAAGTTTGGAGGTCAGCATTCGGTATTCCCACCGGTCCTGGGATAGTCTCTTCATCTTGTGGTATTGCCGTTTGGGCCAATCCTTGACGTCGTTAAACCACTTTCGCCTCGATCTTCCTGGTGGCCTTTTACTGTTTGATGGATGGAGGGTTTGGTGGATGTGTTGAAATGCCGGTAGTTGTTGTGTTTTTAACAGTAGTCTATCGCAATTCGCAATGAAATGACTCACCGGTTTGACATTCCTCTTGCCGTCCTTGATGATGAACCGCCTGTGGAAATGCGCCATAAACTTGAGGCTTTCCTGACGAAAATAAATAGATAAATATTATTCTTCGTTCCATCTCCTACATTAGGCATGATGAACCTACAGATTTCATAAAAATTTGTTGTTTTTTAATTGTAAGGCAGAAGAAGAAGACCAATATATACCTGTTGCTGATGAGTCCTGACGACTTCCAATCGCTTGCAAAGTTGTTTGAATTTCCTCTCAAGGCCGAAGGTGAAGGTCAACCAGCCCATGTTAGGCGCCTTCCGTCCCTGCCAGAAGTACACCACCCAGGATGCCGTTTCACCATCGTCTTCCACTTCGGGGGACGAGCCTTCGCTTTCGTCTTCCGGCTGTATGGAAACAGTACGATAAAAAATCGATTTCTTCTGTGCTGGACTGGGAGCCATGGAAATACAAATATTGTGCCAGCTGCTTCTCTTCCCGAGCAAGTTGTAAACAGTAGCTAAGAGATTCGAGAATTTCAGTGTATTGTTATTTAAGCTAAAAACTGTCAACCTATCGCTATAGCAATACGCAGTTCGTACTTTCTGAAATTACCCTCAAACTTGTCAGACGTGGCGAAAACGGGACGAAATAGGCGTTTAATGCTCTGCCTACCCATACTTCATGTCTGTATGTAAAAATGGATTATATTCTTGATGCCATCTGAACGATCGACAATCTGAGATAACCAACTGAGCTATCTCGTGTTCAAACCAAAATATTTGGTTTCTCTATAAAAGTTACCACACATTTAGTAACTATGAGCTAGTGACACGATTAGTATCTTTTCGTGACAAGTTTAGTAACACGTTTTAATTTCTCTCTAAAATATGTAAAATAGCGTGGAATTTTTTGGTTTCTATTTCTTGCAGTCGCTTGAGTAGATGATGCCGAGCTCTGTGTGCCTTGAGGAGGCTCATGATTATGTCCAGCAGTAGATTGATACATATTGATGATGATATTTTACCTCAGCTGGAAGTAAATATCTGCATAGAAAAACGTAGCAATCATGAGTGTAGAAGACACCCAGTTCTTGTTCAGGCAACCGCACAAAGTGGCGGCCTTCCAGGACAAATGACTCCATAGCTTCCAGGTCTTCGTTCCACTCGTCCAGTAGGGTTTTGGCTTCGGCGGCCTGCATGGCGGGCTGGCGCGGGGTGAACAGTGCTGATAGGTCCGCTCTAGATAGAAAATATTGAGGTTAGGAGGTATATAATGGGTTACAATGGGGTTATAAAATGAGGTAAACTGGATTAGGAGGTATATAATGGGTTACATTACAATGGGGTTATAAAAATGAGGTAAACTGGTACTTAGTCCAGTTAATTGGATACCGTGACCGCGGTTTCCTCTAGGTTGTAGCTGAAGACCAGCGCTTTGCTCCTGAGTAAATATTGAAGTTGAGCTAAGGCTTATTTCCACTGCTAAAGCACACATTGTCTAAAGTATACATGTTATCTATTGTTTCCTTTTTGTTTTAACGTTTTTTTTTGTTACCTTTATTTTGTAAAATTTGTGTGTCTATCTTTTTCTGTCGTATGGGTATCAAGTCG
The DNA here is from genome assembly GCA_029255725.1 of Scrobipalpa atriplicella. Lineage (NCBI taxonomy): Eukaryota > Metazoa > Arthropoda > Insecta > Lepidoptera > Gelechiidae > Scrobipalpa > Scrobipalpa atriplicella. The sequence goes on from JARACY010006091.1 coordinate 2,304, forward strand.
ATCGACCCGATGAACCCTTGTGTCATAGTTTTTAAACCGCCTAATAGCACAGCTAATAGGCCTCTGACATGGTTTGTCTATAGTACCAAATAACCGTTTTATCTATGTATCTATCTATCAACTGACTTGGTCTCCTGATTCTTGGCCCAGCTGGCGAGGTCTGCGCCGGTGCGCGCGACTGACTCAGCTGTTCGGGTGAATGTATATTTGGTGTTTTTGACATGATTAATGGGAAATTATTTAAAAAGACAAGATTATGATTTTTAGATTAGTTGGTCATTGCTTAGCAGTATTATTTTATTATTCAGTTCAGGATTATGGGAATCATTTAAGAATGTTTTAAGTATTTAAATCGTAGCACAATCTGTATCAACTATCATGTCTTCCATTGTAATCTGATAGAGACTTGGATAATGTAAAAGCAACCTGCTGTTGCCAACATTATTTATTTTCACTATAAGCAATGTTGCTTGAGATACCTTTACCATTTACATTCTGAACTCATATAAATGAAAGACTGAATTATGCCATTTTCAAGTCATTTATTCATCATTTTCACTTAAAAATATTAAGCACAAGTGAGGAAGATATCTAAGTTTTTATTGCTAAAGAGAGTAACATTTGACTAGCATAGCAAGAGATTGCATTTCATTACTCTGGATTGTATGATGCATTTTATAATGCATTTGATATAAAAATTACTGTATTATCAGCTGTATATAAAATGCTGTCTATGTATGTATTATAATGATTCAAGATTGTACTTATGTAAAATGTAAATATTATTAAATTTAGGAAGATTTTATAACACCAGTAATATACAAGAATCTTAACTACCTTATGAAATAAATTGGTAAATTGTGCTATATTTAAATTGTAGCGTTTGCACAAAGAGTTTTACATCGAAATGTAATTTTTGTAACAATTGTATTATAATTTTTAACAATAAATAGAAATTTTAACTTATGAGTTTCTTTGATAACCTGCTTGTGTATAACACATAATTGAATGATTTAGTTATAACAAAAGTAAAAAAAACTAGTTAATTCATTAAAAGTACTAAATGTGTCTATCATTAGTCATCGTCGTCATCATCGTCTGAAGGCACGAAGAGTTCGTTCTCCTCTAGAAAGTTGGCGATGTTCTTGCTGATGGCGGCGCCGATGAGCAGCCCCGGCACCACCGCCGCGATGATGCCCACCAGACCGAACGGCTTCTTCTCGGGCTCGGGGAGAATCGCGCCCGTCTCCGTGGTGGTTGCTGTCCTCCTCTGCACCACTTGCCCGGCTCGCGTGAAGCTCCTGCACCGGGAGACCAATCGGGACAGCCGCGAAATGGCCATTTTGTGCACAATTCACGCAATTACGCAAATTTATCAATTATTTTTAGATTTTCTATCAGTATCTTCGCAAAAATGACGTTTACGAAAAGTGACAAACATATGACGACTAGTGTAGCACCTCAACAAACAAAGTATCGTTTTTTTTAAATTAATCATAAAGTTACCGGTTTTTTAAAATTAATCATGAGCAAGCACTATGAAATGACGTCACAAATGTCAAAAACAGTTGACATTTGTGTAAAATAAACGAAAAATGTTTCGAGCAAATGAATCTTATTTATAAGGGGATATGTATTAAATAATCCAATAAATATAGTGTATTAAACATGAACGTTACGCTCACCAGCTTAGAAGCTTTGATCTGTAAGTATCGACTGCATAAATTATTACTTTTTCTACTTTGAATAATGAGTACCTAACAGACGTTGTTTTTCGATCAGTAAAAGCTACGCACGAATCCTTGCCATGTCCGGACGCGGCGGCGATGGAGGCTTTCTGCGCTATACTGAAGGATTCGCCGGAGGGTCCGATGTTGGCGGCTCAGACGCTAGCGGCGCGGATTCACACGCCGAACGCCCGGGAGGCGCTACTCGCGCTGACGATGCTCGATCGCTGCATGCGCCGCTGCGATGCCTCCTTTCACGCTGAAGTCGGCAAGTTCCGCTTCCTGAATGAGATGATAAAGCTCGTATCGCCTAAATACTTTGCTGACAGAACAGCACCAGAAGTACGGACCAGGGTAAGCGGTTGTAACACAAAGGCTTAAGATCATAATTATCCTTGTGTACTAGTAGATTAACAAGGAAGTAGATACAAACTAATGTGTCCTTTCCCTTATTTAGTTACTGTGCATCAATTTACTTTATTTCCTTGTTTAAACAAAGTAAAATATGGATTTTTTTTATGCATGAAATGTAAGTTTAAATTAATTGAAGAAAATATAGAACATAAATAATACACATACACCAAATTTAATTTTAGGTACTGCAGCTACTCCATGCCTGGTCTATAGAATACCCGAAGGAGTCAAAATTCAAAGTAGCTTATGACATGCTGAAGAACCAGGGGGTGATCAAAGAGACCCCTCCCCCCCTTCCTCCGGAAGACTCACCACCCCTCCGCACCCGGGTCAAGAGCGCCATTTTTGAAGATGAGGAGAAATCTAAACTCTTGCAAAAGTTGCTTCAGAGCAAAAAGCCAGAAGATCTCCAGCATGCTAATAGATTGATCAAAACTATGGTAAAAGAGGTACGCAATTTTCTTATTTGTTTCTTATAAGAATTAATTTTCATAATTTATCTTTTATGTGTACTATGTCTTGAATCACATAAATGGGCTTACATAACATTATCATACTAATTTTCCATTATGGTGTGAGAAATCACATCTTATGATGAACCATAATTGTGTGCTATTTTGCAATGAACATGCAGGAAACATAGATATGTTTTTTATGTTTGACTGTTTGATATGTGCAGGCTTTATAGTAACTGCTCTAAGTATTTATAAAAACACTTGTATTGTTTTTAAGATTCTGTATTTAGATTTAATGGGATTCAAAACATTTGAACATCATGTCATGGTCATGAGATAGACAACTGTAATTTAAATGTAATCCATAGGAAGAGCGGCGCACCGAAGCCAACTGCCGGCGTGCGCAAGAGGTATCCGCGGCGTTAGACAGCGCGGGGCTGCTGCGCGACATGCTGGAGCGAGCTGATGATGCATCACCTGATGAGGAGCAGCTTATACACGAGCTGCACGCGAGCTGCGCGCGGCTCAGGCCCGTGCTGCAGCGGCTTGCGGCCAGCGACACGCAGCAGGATGATATAGGTGAGCACTGTGACATGCTGGAGCGAGCTGATGATGCATCTGATGAGGAGCAGCTTATACACGAGCTGCGCGCGGCTCAGGCCCGTGCTGCAGCGGCTTGCGGCCAGCGACACGCAGCAGGATGATATAGATGAGCACTGACTGACATGCTGGAGCGAGCTGATGATGCATCTGATGAGGAGCAGCTTATACACGAGCTGCGCGCGGCTCAGGCCCGTGCTGCAGCGGCTTGCGGCCAGCGACACGCAGCAGGATGATATAGATGAGCACTGACTGACATGCTGGAGCGAGCTGATGATGCATCTGATGAGGAGCAGCTTATACACGAGCTGCGCGCGGCTCAGGCCCGTGCTGCAGCGGCTTGCGGCCAGCGACACGCAGCAGGATGATATAGATGAGCACTGACTGACATGCTGGAGCGAGCTGATGATGCATCTGATGAGGAGCAGCTTATACACGAGCTGCGCGCGGCTCAGGCCCGTGCTGCAGCGGCTTGCGGCCAGCGACACGCAGCAGGATGATATAGATGAGCACTGACTGACATGCTGGAGCGAGCTGATGATGCATCTGATGAGGAGCAGCTTATACACGAGCTGCGCGCGGCTCAGGCCCGTGCTGCAGCGGCTTGCGGCCAGCGACACGCAGCAGGATGATATAGATGAGCACTGACTGACATGCTGGAGCGAGCTGATGATGCATCTGATGAGGAGCAGCTTATACACGAGCTGCGCGCGGCTCAGGCCCGTGCTGCAGCGGCTTGCGGCCAGCGACACGCAGCAGGATGATATAGATGAGCACTGACTGACATGCTGGAGCGAGCTGATGATGCATCTGATGAGGAGCAGCTTATACACGAGCTGCGCGCGGCTCAGGCTCGTGACAAAGCTGTTACAAGATTTATGCGCGTCTGAGACCCATGCTCCATCGCCGAGACGATATAGGAATATGAGGTCAGGTCCAGGAACATTAGCTTTTCTGCATACAGGATTTTGAAGCCGAAAGTGTGATCGCTCTCTATTTTCTATAACATTGTGTGTATCCTGGACCCGTATTTTTGAACCGCTCGAATGCCAATGCGCATACGAAAGAGTAACTTTCGCGCGCAAAATTGTATGGAAATCGCATGCGAAAGTTACTCTTTCGTATGCGAAATACGATTCGAGCGGTTCAAAAATACGGGTCCAGTTCTTATCACCATGTGAATTTCTAGATTATTTGATTGTTTCGCAAACAAAGCTTACTTATCAAGGCAAGAAACAAGGAAGTATAGACTTCAACATCAAAAGTATATGTTTTAAAATTTCAGCCGACATCTTACACGCTAGCGACGTACTAGACGAAGTGAACGAGAAATACAACGCTTTCGTGGCCGGCGCCGGCAGAAAGCAGAAACCAAAACCGCCTCTAGAGAGCCAACCGTCAAACAGTGATAGTCTTCTAGACTTCGCCGGAGCCAACCCGGGCAAAGGCGAGGGTGACCAACCAAAGAAAGAAGTTAAGATGAAGAATAGTGTTATTGACGAACTAGGAGATATATTCTCAACGGAGAGTGGACCTAGCATTGCTGAGCCGTTGAAGCCGGTTAGTTTATTATCCTCTGGTAAGTCAATTACTTCTTTATCTACCCACTCTGCTGAGTATAGACCTCTTTTGTACACCATCTACAACGATCCTGTGCTTACTGCATCCACTGTTTTCCCCCGATCGCCACTATGTCATCATTCCATCTGGCTGGTGGTCTGCCTACTGGACGTTTTGATGATAACAGTATGTAATTTTTCACCTTGTTTGTTTGCTTGTTTTCAGAAGATGTAGATTTAATAAAGGGAAATAAAGCTGAAGGATGGAATGAGTTAGACTCTTTAGGCGAACAATTATTGAAACAGTCTCTACCAGAGAATGCAAAACGGATTGATAGTTTTAATAGGTAAGTAACTTAAATTAATTTTTGTGGAAGCAGAATCTATTCTAAAAAAAAGAAATATTTTAATTTAGATTAGGAAAAAAAAGATAATTTTGTAGTTGTTAAAATGTGATACTTCTGAAATGAAACATGGGTGTCTCATTTCTGTTACAGTAAACCTACAAAAAAAATACCAATGAATGCATTAGAAAAATGTTCACCAAGACATGGCGCTCAAACTGCAAACAACGGCGCCATGTTAGACCTAGACTTCTTTACTAAGGGGCCGGAAGAACTACCTAAACCCGAATCTGTGGAACCAAAGCCTTTCAGTCCCAATGACGACATGATGGTAGACATTAGTACTGATGAGCCTACAGCTAGCAATCTGAACAACTCTTCGAAACCGGACAGTCCTTTAGACACCATTTTGGATCTAGGTTTACCCTTGAACGGGAAGTCTGAAGAAACCACTGTAGAGAATAAGGAAATCGTTACAGAGAGGAAAGATAGTGTTAAGAAATCTGACGTAAAACCTTTGACGGATATAAATGTAACTTTAAATAGTGTGCACCCGAGCAAGGTGCCTCCGATGACTGTATTTGAAGAAGAGGAAGGTGTTACTGTAGTGCTGCACTTTTGTAAAGACAAGCCTCGGCCTGATGTCAATGTGATCGTCATATCGACGACTAGCAAATGCGGGTCGCCTATAGAGGACTATAAGTTCCAGGCTGTTGTTCCGAAGGTAAGACATACATTTTCGTGCTAATGTTTATTTTTACTACACATTTGCAAATTTAACTGTACCTAAAATTATTTGCAATCGCCTATTGCCTCAATTTTACCACCAGATTGTCGACATGCCTAGTACGATTTTGATTAGCGTAAAGACAGCATATTTATCAACTGGTTGAAAATTATTTAGGTACTTTGCACACTTACTTATTTGTAGAGCAGACATTCCGAGATATTTGAACTTTCGATTCTCGCCGGATTTCGATTCAACCGATATTTTTAATGCTGAAAGGGCCTAATCTTGTCAAGATTGTGTGTAGGTTGAGTTCTTTCTGCCAACTAAACTACGTCCATAACTCTGCGAGTGTTTAAGATACACCAAATAAAACTTTTAAATTACACGCAAAACAGAATTTTTATAAAAAAAATAAATTGAGAAATATCCTACTATTTCTATCGCAGGGTTGCAAGGTGCGCCTACTGCCCCCCTCGGGCACCTCCCTACCGGCCTACAACCCGTTCCTGCCGCCGCCCGCGCTCACGCAGGTGTTACTACTCGGCCGTCCTGCATCCGCGCCTGTCCCCGCGCCCGTAAACCTCAAGTTCGTCATTACATACGCCGTGGATGATGACGTCACGTCAGAGATGGGCGAGGTGAAGGCGTTACCGCTTGATGATATATAGTGACCGCTATGATAGGGGCATATGAGTAACCGTACAAAAATAGAGCTTCAAATGACCTTACTGCGGTATGAGTTACCTTTCCTTTGGGAAGAGGCAATCATCTAATTTAGCGTTATCTGCATTCAACACAGATTCTGATATGGTAACACAGCAGTGTACAATTTATACTACAGGCGCCGTCACACGCAGTTTCGCGTACATGTATGCCTGACTTCCTTCTGTCTCATTTCTAAAGTATACTATTCAGCGCGGTGGTAGTGCTATGAAGTTTTGTCTCTGTACAGCACGTTATTTACTCTTATGCTAGGGGACCTGGTGTTTTAATGTCGACATGTCGACTGATGACTCTTGCTTATCGAACTAAAAAAAAAGCAGAGTAAGATAAATCGAAGAAAAATATCAGACATTTATACTTTAATTAAATGATCTCACGGAAGTTTTTGGGTTATTTATTTTTAGGCCGTAATAGACTTAGAAACGTAAATACGTACTTATATTCAGTTGTGTATTGTGCAATACAAACACGTAAGGATATGTTGGGAGAGGACGACCAAAGAAGAGATGGATGGACTGTGTGAAAGATGATATGTCTAGAGCTGGTGTGAGTGCTGAGTTGACAGCTGACAGGGATGAATGGAAAAAGAAGACATACTGCGCCGACCCCAAATAAATGGGATAAGGGCGGGAGAATGATGAATGATGATGATTGTGCAATACAAAAACGTGTCAACAGATCTCATGAACTTTGATCAATATTATTAATTTTTATTTATCTTAAAATTGTACTTAAATGACCCAAAAAGTTTCGAATTATCATTATTTTTTGCTACTAAAGCTTAAGCCTATGTATGTATGACAAAATGTATTTATTAATGGGCAGACTGAAATGGTGAGATCATTATTGTAAATTAACAATTACTACTTACATAATGGTGATTAGTCAATTTGCCAATTATTTGATGGTACTAGTCGAAATTATAAGTGCATTTCATTAATGACATTCCAAATAAAGGAGAAGAATAAAGAATTGTGTTTATTCAACGTATTTATTAAACTCAGTTTATTTAGACTTGTAGCATAGTTTAAACTAAAACAGTCCTCAGTGTCAGCCTGTTAGGGTTAAAAAAAATATCAATGTACAATTTTAATAAAGATTCCTTATTGCGCAACAGACTGTTAAGTTTGTGGACGACCAGTACAGTGTTCTGCACGATATCTTTACAAATATGACTCAAATGTCTAACAAAATGTAATGTAATAGAAATAGCCTGTGATGTTGGATTAGCAAATATGACAAGGATTATACTACGATACTTATTTGTAAAAGTGACAAATAATTTGCTATGATTAGGTGATTAAATTGTGCTTTTATTTTTGCATTTTAAAAGATCTGAAAATTTATGTATATTGCAGTATTATAAGATTCCATCACATACAAGTTGTGAAAATGTATTACCGTGACAAATAAGTGTTTAATAAAGTTATTTAAGTTCACTACGTTGCTGTGCAATACACATTATGTAATCTTATTTTATAGAAATATTAAAGTTAATTATACGCGAAACGTGAACTTTTCATTTTATTCATCAACAAAAAAAATGTACACAATTTATTGCAATAATGGAAACAACGTTATATTTTGTATTTAAAGACAACTTTATTTGGTTTAATAAAAAAAAAAACTTAAAATATACTTTCTTAGTAAACATTATTTACAAAGTAAATGCATGGAACATATATATCAGCTATTTACATAGGTGTTTATCAAAAGTTTATTTATTTCTCTTGATCGCCACCTTAACTTTGTGTTTATATCTTTATATACAGAAAATAATGTTTTCTGATCATCACATACGGTGTGTAAGGGACAGCGTACCGAATACTGATGGGGTAGTTCATTCAATGATACTGAACAACTTTCATCAGGTAATGTAATTCTTTCATAAAATAAAAAGATGGTGATTTTCCCATACAAAGTGACCACCTCGATCACAGCTATTTGTATGAAAAAAAAAAAAAAACTGTTCCCGAAAGTTGTTCTGTTTCGTAGGCTGAGCGATCCCTATCAGTATTCGGTATGGTGTCCCTTACACCCGTTATAGGTTGTTGAACCAACTGTCAACTGGAAGTAATGTTAGGGCGTGTTCACACGGGCTGGTCGCGGAAGGCGAGCGCGGTGATGGGCTTCTGGTGTCCGCAGTACTCGCGCTCCAGAGTGCCCTTCTCCAGGTCCCACAGGCGCGCGTAGCTGTCCGACGAACCTGGCGAAAAAACATGGATGGGATACTTGGTTTAACCAGAATAAACTTCTCACTAAGCATACTGATCATTTCACAATGCATACTGGACCTTTTAAATTGCATACTGAACATGGCAAGTATACTGAACATTTTACAATGCATACTGAACATTTCACACTGTATACAGACCCTTTTAGATTTCATACTGAACATTTCACATAAGTACAATGCATAATGAACATTTCAAGATACATACTGAATATCTTACATTACATACTGAACCTTTTACAGCGCATACTGAACACTTCACAATGCATAAAGAAACTTTTAGATTACATACTGAACAATTCAGATACAATGCATACTAAACATTTCAAATATGGATGGAGCCTTTTTGATTGTATTACTGCACAACTTACCTGTGAATAGATATCTCTCATCAGTGGAGAAGGCGGTATCCCACACCCAGCGCTGCGTGTCGTGTCGCAGCTCCCGCGCGAGGGTCCAGTCGGAGGTGCGCCACACGCGCGCCGAACAGTCGCCAGATGTCGTCACCAACATACTGCAAAATTATAACTTCATATAGCGGTTTTGGCGAGGAATTTAGAATTCAGTGGAGACCTCACCATGTTGGTAGTATGCTTACTAAGCTCTCTAACTTCTAAGTAGACACAACCCTCGAATCCCTTAACTGGTTTTTACAGCATGCCCGGGAGGAGCTGCAGCTGGCACATTCTATGTTATTCTATCACTTCCAGTCCAGCATGGAAGTAAAAATTCTATTTTCAGTTACAATTTATTCTGTTGGAGCTGCAATAGGTTCAAACTCACGCGTGATACTGGTTTCTATATTTTCACGTGTCACAAAACTATCACAAAAACAAAACTAACGTGGAATCATGGCTGAACTTGCACCGTAGCGCGTATTTCCTGTGTGCTTGAATATGTTTCTTGGGCACGGGGCGCGGCGGCTCCCCGCCTAGAGACCACACGTAGCAGTTGCCCTTGTTGTTGACGGCCGCCATCAGTTTGCCTGATGGGTCTATGGCTATGTCTTGGATTGACGCTTCTGCTTCTGGTATCTGCAACAAAATACTATCATGTTTGCTTGCATGGGCTTGTCGGCTACCAATGTAACGAAGGCATGTGTCCGTCTGACGTTGATCAGGCGAAATATCATACAAGAAATGGCGCGAATGAGGCAGAAAAGCTACCCCATTAGTAGTACATACATACACAAAACACGCCTAGAGGGGTAGGCAGAGCAAAAACGACCTAAACAAAAGTCGTTCCGCTACATCTGACAAGTTTTGAGGGTTATTAGTATTACAGATGATTATGTACGTATATTGCTATAGTGACAGGTTGTCAGCCCATCGCCTAAATTACAATACTGAAACCCTCGAATCCATTAGCTGATTTTTACAGCATGCCCGGGAGGAGATGCAGCTGGCACATTCTATGTTTTTCTATCACTCCCAGTTCAGCATGGAAATTAGTAGTGCTGGTAATAAACTATAAAAACAAAACACAATTTTCGCGGCCTTTAGAGTCGGCGGCTCAGCGCGCACTATCGATTAAACAGCAGGTCTCGTCGGATCTTTCTTTCGCCCTTGACAATTTACAAATCCTTCCACTTATAATATCACAGCCTATATTCCAATATAACTTTACCAGCTGTTCGTTCTGATCAGTGCGCAGGTCCCACATGTGTATGATGCCGGACTGGTCTCCCACCATGATCTGCGACTGGTCGGGATGCAGCACCACAGCGTTCACCGGCGCCGGCACTTGGAATATGCGCTGGCATTGGAACTGGCGCCCTCTGGAATAACAAATCAATAACAGTGGATGTAGTACCAATCTTTAGTTTATGGACTCAAACATTGCAGCTCTATGTGTAATTTTCCATTCAAATTTTCAGATTTTCAAAAAATTATATCTCAAAAACTTAGACTCAAAAACGAATAATTTTCATGAGCTGAAATTTTACAGTAAGTCTCCCTAAACCTATACCTACTCCAAAAAAAAAAAAAATAAGCCCTTACTCCGACAGATTTTGGATTCTGGATTCAAAAATTGTGTCTGGACAAATATCTCAAAAACTGTATTTTTTATTTCAACCCCCCTTTAGTTATAGTTAAATAAAAAATTCAGTAATAGGATTGTGAAATAAACCATGTACTGTATTCATCTTATTGACTAAAGTTACCTTAAATCCCAAATTCTAGCTGTGCAGTCTTCTCCTCCAGTGTACATCCATTTACCTTCTTCCTACAAACAGAGTTAAATAATAAGTTGTAATTTTAATTTATAATTTAGTAAATACAGCTATGGAGATATAGCGGACTGAACTAAGTTTTATGGGGACCTAATTTTGCAAATATTTATTAAGGTTTGTAAATGCAAGGTCACACACCATCAGTGTTATCATGATACCAGTATTGTCAGTATTATCAAATTACCAAATGTAAATGAAGTGTCACAAAATTCCATCCATATTTCATCAGTATTTGGATCCAGATATCGGGTAATAATACCTACTGATAGTGTGTTACCTGCCAATAAGAAGGTCATAAGGTTTCTTATAGACTGACCTGGAACCCAACTCTGGAGACATTCTTGGTGACACCCTCAAAATGATGCACTGGATCTGGGTTTGCACTGGCGAGGTCGTACAGTCTGATGTGCTGGTATCCGCAGGCAGCTACCATCTGACCATTTGGTGTTATTTCCAGACCATTTACTTGCTGAAATAGGACAAGAAAAAAGTTGTTAGCAAAAGTTCAATGAAGTATATAATATGCTTGGTTAACATATATAGCCTGATATAGTATGTCACAATAGTTTTATCTTTTAAACACAGCTTTAAATTAAATTATTAGGTAAAGTAAGAAAGGAAGTCTTTACAGTATGATCTGTTCTGTTTACCCACTCACCGAGTCAGGGTGCTGCATGGTCCGCAGACAGACGCCGCTGTGCGCCTGCCACAGCTTGATGGTGTGGTCGTACCCGCCGGTCACCAGCGCTACTCCCGACCCTGGGGTCTCCCCTGCCATAGTCCACTTCTTATTCTTACGCACAAGAGGTTATGAGAAAAATCTAACAAATATCACAATTTTTATAAAACAGTAGGTACTATGTGAAATAGACCCCGTGATTTGTAATGCAAATAATGTATCGAAACGAAAGTACCTATTCAGAATAATAATATAAATAAAATAAATATTTGGCCAATATTTATTTTGTTGGTTTGGTTTTTTTTTTTTTATATTCTCCCGTTTGGGAAGGCGAAGAGCGTGAGCCCATGCAGCCTAGTCTTCAGAGTGTATTTTCTTTTGTCTTCTTATACCTAATCTAACCTACGCTAACCTAAAAGTCATTGGAATGCGCTGGTGATTCACATTCCAATGCTCAACAGACTTTTGCGCGGAGATAACAATCCGAATCGTACGGTAGCGCCTTCCTTTGCTTCTTACTCCCGCCATATTGTTCCTCGTCAGCACATCATTATGTTAAATCCACCACATTAAATACAACAAACACTGCAAGGAACTAATTTAGAAGAGCGAGGAACAAAGTCCGTCAGATTTTGCATGCCCTCCGCGCAAAACCCCAACCTAACCTAACCTAACCTAGAACTCATTAGATCGCGAGTTGCCGCCATCTAATGCTCTCTGATGATTTACGCGGGAGTGTCGAGTCGAACCATGTAGGATTTCTGTACTTTATTTCTTACTTTCACCACATTGTCTTTCACTACCGGCACATTATTATGCTAATCCCACTACACTAACACAATAACAACCGCGAAAAACTAAATTAGAAAGCCAGAAATTCAGTCCATACGTGTGATTCGTTACGGTTCCCGCGCAAAACTCCTTGTTGGTTTGGTTTGGTTAAACTTTTTTATTTTATTTACGGAAGAGGCAAAAAGACGAAACCCATACAGCCACGTCTTACTTCAACCCGTGGCTTTAATACTTTTGCAGTTGCGCACGGATATGCAAAGTAAATACACTCTTTTGCAATAATAACTGCGAAGAAAATACATTCTTTTGCAATAATAACTGCGAAGAACTGATTTAGATTAGATAAGCAAGAGTCATCAGTCGACATGTCGACATTAAAACACCAGGTCCCCTAGCATAAGAGTAAATAACGTGCTGTACAGAGACAAAACTTCATAGCACTACCACCGCGCTGAATAGTATACTTTAGAAATGAGACAGAAGGAAGTCAGGCATACATGTACGCGAAACTGCGTGTGACGGCGCCTGTAGTATAAATTGTACACTGCTGTGTTACCATATCAGAATCTGTGTTGAATGCAGATAACGCTAAATTAGATGATTGCCTCTTCCGTAAATAAAATAAAAAAGTTTAACCAAATACCAAACCAACAAGGAGTTTTGCGCGGGAACCGTAACGAATCACACGTATGGACTGAATTTCTGGCTTTCTAATTTAGTTTTTCGCGGTTGTTATTGTGTTAGTGTAGTGGGATTAGCATAATAATGTGCCGGTAGTGAAAGACAATGTGGTGAAAGTAAGAAATAAAGTACAGAAATCCTACATGGTTCGACTCGACACTCCCGCGTAAATCATCAGAGAGCATTAGATGGCGGCAACTCGCGATCTAATGAGTTCTAGGTTAGGTTAGGTTAGGTTGGGGTTTTGCGCGGAGGGCATGCAAAATCTGACGGACTTTGTTCCTCGCTCTTCTAAATTAGTTCCTTGCAGTGTTTGTTGTATTTAATGTGGTGGATTTAACATAATGATGTGCTGACGAGGAACAATATGGCGGGAGTAAGAAGCAAAGGAAGGCGCTACCGTACGATTCGGATTGTTATCTCCGCGCAAAAGTCTGTTGAGCATTGGAATGTGAATCACCAGCGCATTCCAATGACTTTTAGGTTAGCGTAGGTTAGATTAGGTATAAGAAGACAAAAGAAAATACACTCTGAAGACTAGGCTGCATGGGCTCACGCTCTTCGCCTTCCCAAACGGGAGAATATAAAAAAAAAAAAAACCAAACCAACAAAATAAATATTGGCCAAATATTTATTTTATTTATATTATTATTCTGAATAGGTACTTTCGTTTCGATACATTATTTGCATTACAAATCACGGGGTCTATTTCACATAGTACCTACTGTTTTATAAAAATTGTGATATTTGTTAGATTTTTCTCATAACCTCTTGTGCGTAAGAATAAGAAGTGGACTATGGCAGGGGAGACCCCAGGGTCGGGAGTAGCGCTGGTGACCGGCGGGTACGACCACACCATCAAGCTGTGGCAGGCGCACAGCGGCGTCTGTCTGCGGACCATGCAGCACCCTGACTCGGTGAGTGGGTAAACAGAACAGATCATACTGTAAAGACTTCCTTTCTTACTTTACCTAATAATTTAATTTAAAGCTGTGTTTAAAAGATAAAACTATTGTGACATACTATATCAGGCTATATATGTTAACCAAGCATATTATATACTTCATTGAACTTTTGCTAACAACTTTTTTCTTGTCCTATTTCAGCAAGTAAATGGTCTGGAAATAACACCAAATGGTCAGATGGTAGCTGCCTGCGGATACCAGCACATCAGACTGTACGACCTCGCCAGTGCAAACCCAGATCCAGTGCATCATTTTGAGGGTGTCACCAAGAATGTCTCCAGAGTTGGGTTCCAGGTCAGTCTATAAGAAACCTTATGACCTTCTTATTGGCAGGTAACACACTATCAGTAGGTATTATTACCCGATATCTGGATCCAAATACTGATGAAATATGGATGGAATTTTGTGACACTTCATTTACATTTGGTAATTTGATAATACTGACAATACTGGTATCATGATAACACTGATGGTGTGTGACCTTGCATTTACAAACCTTAATAAATATTTGCAAAATTAGGTCCCCATAAAACTTAGTTCAGTCCGCTATATCTCCATAGCTGTATTTACTAAATTATAAATTAAAATTACAACTTATTATTTAACTCTGTTTGTAGGAAGAAGGTAAATGGATGTACACTGGAGGAGAAGACTGCACAGCTAGAATTTGGGATTTAAGGTAACTTTAGTCAATAAGATGAATACAGTACATGGTTTATTTCACAATCCTATTACTGAATTTTTTTATTTAACTATAACTAAAGGGGGGTTGAAATAAAAAATACAGTTTTTGAGATATTTGTCCAGACACAATTTTTGAATCCAGAATCCAAAATCTGTCGGAGTAAGGGCTTATTTTTTTTTTTTTTTGGAGTAGGTATAGGTTTAGGGAGACTTACTGTAAAATTTCAGCTCATGAAAATTATTCGTTTTTGAGTCTAAGTTTTTGAGATATAATTTTTTGAAAATCTGAAAATTTGAATGGAAAATTACACATAGAGCTGCAATGTTTGAGTCCATAAACTAAAGATTGGTACTACATCCACTGTTATTGATTTGTTATTCCAGAGGGCGCCAGTTCCAATGCCAGCGCATATTCCAAGTGCCGGCGCCGGTGAACGCTGTGGTGCTGCATCCCGACCAGTCGCAGATCATGGTGGGAGACCAGTCCGGCATCATACACATGTGGGACCTGCGCACTGATCAGAACGAACAGCTGGTAAAGTTATATTGGAATATAGGCTGTGATATTATAAGTGGAAGGATTTGTAAATTGTCAAGGGCGAAAGAAAGATCCGACGAGACCTGCTGTTTAATCGATAGTGCGCGCTGAGCCGCCGACTCTAAAGGCCGCGAAAATTGTGTTTTGTTTTTATAGTTTATTACCAGCACTACTAATTTCCATGCTGAACTGGGAGTGATAGAAAAACATAGAATGTGCCAGCTGCATCTCCTCCCGGGCATGCTGTAAAAATCAGCTAATGGATTCGAGGGTTTCAGTATTGTAATTTAGGCGATGGGCTGACAACCTGTCACTATAGCAATATACGTACATAATCATCTGTAATACTAATAACCCTCAAAACTTGTCAGATGTAGCGGAACGACTTTTGTTTAGGTCGTTTTTGCTCTGCCTACCCCTCTAGGCGTGTTTTGTGTATGTATGTACTACTAATGGGGTAGCTTTTCTGCCTCATTCGCGCCATTTCTTGTATGATATTTCGCCTGATCAACGTCAGACGGACACATGCCTTCGTTACATTGGTAGCCGACAAGCCCATGCAAGCAAACATGATAGTATTTTGTTGCAGATACCAGAAGCAGAAGCGTCAATCCAAGACATAGCCATAGACCCATCAGGCAAACTGATGGCGGCCGTCAACAACAAGGGCAACTGCTACGTGTGGTCTCTAGGCGGGGAGCCGCCGCGCCCCGTGCCCAAGAAACATATTCAAGCACACAGGAAATACGCGCTACGGTGCAAGTTCAGCCATGATTCCACGTTAGTTTTGTTTTTGTGGGATAGGTTTTGTGACACGTGAAAATATAGAAACCAGTATCACGCGTGAGTTTGAACCTATTGCAGCTCCAACAGAATAAATTGTAACTGAAAATAGAATTTTTACTTCCATGCTGGACTGGAAGTGATAGAATAACATAGAATGTGCCAGCTGCAGCTCCTCCCGGGCATGCTGTAAAAACCAGTTAAGGGATTCGAGGGTTGTGTCTACTTAGAAGTTAGAGAGCTTAGTAAGCATACTACCAACATGGTGAGGTCTCCACTGAATTCTAAATTCCTCGCCAAAACCGCTATATGAAGTTATAATTTTGCAGTATGTTGGTGACGACATCTGGCGACTGTTCGGCGCGCGTGTGGCGCACCTCCGACTGGACCCTCGCGCGGGAGCTGCGACACGACACGCAGCGCTGGGTGTGGGATACCGCCTTCTCCACTGATGAGAGATATCT
>JARACY010006092.1:0-18906 GCA_029255725.1 Scrobipalpa atriplicella
ATGATAGGAAATTTTATATTCAAATAAGATATTATTGGAACAGGGTATTGTATTGAAGTTGGTAGGTATGTAGAATCTTAAACTTGGCGTGTGCGAAGCCGCGGGTTAAAGCTAGTCTAGTTATACATATAACGCCACAAATCAATAGAAAAGAAACTCAATTTTTAAGAAACACCACTTTTCACTATTCCTATCTAGGAGCGAACTAATGGCATTCTATTATTTGTTATATTTATTTTATTACATATTCTCTTCTCGCACTGTTCATCTGCACGCCGTTTCACATTTTCACTACGTATCCTCGCACTGCAACTTCACTACATATTATCTGCCTCCACGGTCTAGTGGCCTGAGCCAAGGGCTCTCGATCTGGTGGTCCTGGGTTCGATTCCCAGGGTGGGAACACAATGTTCACTTTGTGAGATTTTCCTTAATTTGATTAGGACATTGCAGGCTGAATCACCTGATGGTCCGAAAAGAAAAAGGATTCCGTGCTTCGGAGGGCACGTTAAGCCCGGTCGCTGTTTTTGATAGTGGTCGTTACACAAACCATGTCAGAGGCCTATTAGCTGCGCTGTTAGGCGGTTAAAAAACTTTGCTGGCACCGGTCATCTACTCGCCGTTTCACATCGTTACTACGTATCCTCGCACCGCTCATCATTCTCGACCTGTGACTACTAGCCGTAGAATAGAACAGTGGCTTTCTACAAAAAAGAGACAAATGGAAATTTTTAGGCACTAAAATGATCTCTATAATCATTGATCACGAACATTGTCTACTTTATTTAAAAATTACAACTGAGAAATTATTTGATATAAATTTAAGTGTGATAAACAAGAGCAGACAGCAATTTCCTGCATTCAAAACAGTTAAATGATAATATTTATCAACTTATAACCGTTAAAATATAGGATGCACCACATGCATCATAGTTCCAGTAAAATAAGATTATACATGTTTAATATCTAATAATAATAAATTAACAATAAGTTTTATGATACTGCCTCTGTAGTCTTGTGTTCTGAGCCTCGGACTCTCGATCGGGAGGTTCTATTTATCAGAAGTAGGAGTAACACAAATATTATCACTTTGTGAGATTGTTGCCAGTTTGTTTAGGACAATTCAGATTTTCATTCGCTTAGTAGCGCAGTGCATGTAGCTCAATTCATTTTGACGAAATTAATTCTCGCTGGTAGAACTTCTTTATATTACACATTACACAACCATTGATAATACGTAACGTGTAATGTATAAATATATAGTATTCTCATCCTCTGAAATGTGTTCATATGAAATAAAACCACAGAATCTAAACATATTGGATACGCCTATCCATAATCCATATCTAGGATCCTGTTGTATAGTTTATCATTAACTTAGCTATAGTATATCTACAGCTCTACAGTTTTAGAAAGCGGTTTTTATTATAATAAACAATGAAATTTTCCTTTAAAAAATCTCGACACATGGCATTGTCGCCACCTTGCGTGTAATGCAATAGCATAGAAATAACAAGAATATTAATTATTTTTTTCAAGGGCGTCTATAACAAAGGTTATATTATTAGGTATATCAAGAGAACATCTGCACAATAAATGTAACATTATAACCAAATTACTTATCGAGAATTGTAACATTATCGGTCACATTGCATCTGTTTTTTTATCAGTACTACAATTTATCTTTTGTATTTAAATTATTGCGCCTAGGTGATGGTTTTGGCGAATTGTAGTCGACTAGGAACATACTAACCAAAGAATTGTAAATATTAATATCAGATGCTGAAACCACCAAGTCTATTCTTACTTACCGATAACCAATCACTTTAAGAGCCAGCTCAACCTGAGCTAAGATTATAATTCTGTTCAACTGGGACATCGATGCTATTTCTGTCAAAAATACTAAGGCTCGTATTTATAAAGCGATCTCAAGATTGATAGCAATATTGAGTGCGGATTTGACAGGTAATTTTGTACTAGAATGACATTTCTGATACGAACTCAAACTCGCTGTCACTCTTGAGAGCTGATTATAAATACGGGCCTAAGAGTAAATGAATAATAGATGTTTTTTTTAACGGCAATAGTTGTGTCTTTATGCCAATATCAAGTAGGTAGGTAAAAGGTTAGGAAATTGCAACAGATAACACAAGGGCGGCAATTCTGGTCGCATCATTCCATATCTAATTTTAAGATAGCGCTGTCACGTCACTTTCTTAACTTTGACATAAGCACAGAATAGCGTATACACACATGTCTATCGTTATTTTATTTGCTGCCGATATTAATATTATACAAGGTGGCAACAGAGGGAAGTGCACTTTTAAAAATTAATAATTATAACAACAACTGTTTGTTTTATTCAGTACAACTTTGTTTATAAAAATTTAAAATAAATTAAATTAAATTTACTTTTTAAACTTTATATTTTCCAAATGACGTTCTGCGTGGTTACAACACCACTTACAACAAGTTCCAGCATGAGGTGTAGGATAATAGGTAAATGTTGTTGGATTATTGAAGTAGACTTTAAAGTAACACTATGAAAAAGAGTAGATATTGAAAACATGTTTTTCCATAACAGTCTCGCGATTTCTGCCGTTAAAGAGCGATAAATCTCATTCAGACAGAAATTTAATGGAAGTGGTTGAACATTTAGCATTCTCGTAAAATGTTCGGACAAAAAAACGCTCGCTACGTAGTAGCTTCTCCCGAGTAGTGACTCATGTTGACTGAAATTGCATGAAACAAGCTACGCTCTGACAAAATATTCAAGTCACTCTTTGATTTCGTTTAGATATTATTGCGAAATCAAAAATGCATTTCTCTCTGGGCTACCCTGTATAATAAATCCACATATGATGAAATGAACTGTTACTAATTTGGTTATTAATGAATATATTTTTTATGATACACGTGATTTTCTTACAGATCTAGTCCACTGCACCAATGAGCCGAATGTTTCGATACCCCAGCTCGCTAACTTGCTTGTTGAACGAACCCAAAACACCAATTGGGTGGTCGTTTATAAAGCTCTCATCACTGTACATCATTTACTGGCTTACGGGAATGAGGTACGTAGTTTGAACTACATATGTACTAAATAAGTAGAAATACCTCATAATTTTATTATTAGGTAATTTAAATTTCTTAAAAGTAGATTAGCAACAGCGTTCCCTGATCCGTTTACTTTACCGTATTGATTTTTATTGCCGTTATAAAAACAAACACAAAACAGAAAAAAAAACATTAAAGGGGTTCCCATACAACAAACGTGATTTTCTGTCTATCATCAGGCTGTATCTCATGAACCCTGACAGCTAGAGAGTTTTAATTTTTGCAGATAATGTATTTCTGTTGACTTTATAACAACAAATACTAATTAAGGGGGGCTACCATACAACAAACGTGATTTAGTTGAAACGTTATATTTACCGCGCTTTAACTAAAATTCGATGGTTCTGAATGAAATTTTTTTGAAAAACGATTCAGTACAGAAAGTTTTTTGATAAATTTTCATGCGAAAATCCAATTTTTCGTTTCTCAGAACCATCGAATTTTAGGAGAAAACACTCCAAAACCTACTAGCGACATCTTATGTCAAGTAGGCAAAACCAATCATCAGTGCGTTTTAAAAACCTACTAGCGACATCTGGAACAAAGAAGATGAAATAATATCCTACTACTACCTAATATTGTAACTGCAAAAGATTGTATATTTTTTACTCAATCAGAATCACGCTTATGTTGTATAGATAAGGGTAGGTACGGAACCCTTCGTGCGCGAGTCCGACTCGCACTTGGCCGGTTTTTCTTTATTGTACACACAAAGATTTCTCAATAATTATATTATAGCTGAAAGGATTAATTAACGTGGGTAATATCAATAATAATATTTAAAAGTGAAACCCTATGATGCGCACTGTAGACTTCGTTTTGTCTACACATTATCTCTTTCGTTGCGCACTTTACAACGGAAAAGGACAGGCATTAATCATAGTGAAGTTTGATCGAAGTCTACAGTGCGCATCATAGCCCTGCAGAAGAGCAGACCAAATAGAGAGCTTTATGGAAGCAAACAAAAAGCTTATAAGATTGGAAAAAAAAAACACATTTTTGTAGACGGTCGTGTACATGTACGTTGTAATGTTAATTTTTAAATGAAATAGGATCCAATTATATCTCTATACAAAATTTTGAAACATAATAAATAATCGCAATGCAAATATTCCAATTTCGCTAGATGCGTAATCGCAAGAATAGCAAACGTAATCACCGGCTACTTTTAGCGCGGCACATGAATGTTGATAAGAACAGTGTGCTCACAACACCAATAACAGCAATAACTTACTTCCTTTAATTGTAATTTTCATATCGGTACAGAGGAATTTCATGATTATATTTATTCTTACATTTCACCCGCTAAAAGTCCACTACTGGATATAGGCCTCACCCAATTAGAGGATTTGACAAAAAAAATCAATACGGTAAAGTAAACGGATCAGGGAACGCTGTTGCTAATCTACTTTTAAGAAATTTAAATTACCTAATAATAAAATTATGAGGTATTTCTACTTATTTAGTACATATGTAGTTCAAACTACGTACCTCATTCCCGTAAGCCAGTAAATGATGTACAGTGATGAGAGCTTTATAAACGACCACCCAATTGGTGTTTTGGGTTCGTTCAACAAGCAAGTTAGCGAGCTGGGGTATCGAAACATTCGGCTCATTGGTGCAGTGGACTAGATCTGTAAGAAAATCACGTGTATCATAAAAAATATATTCATTAATAACCAAATTAGTAACAGTTCATTTCATCATATGTGGATTTATTATACAGGGTAGCCCAGAGAGAAATGCATTTTTGATTTCGCAATAATATCTAAACGAAATCAAAGAGTGACTTGAATATTTTGTCAGAGCGTAGCTTGTTTCATGCAATTTCAGTCAACATGAGTCACTACTCGGGAGAAGCTACTACGTAGCGAGCGTTTTTTTGTCCGAACATTTTACGAGAATGCTAAATGTTCAACCACTTCCATTAAATTTCTGTCTGAATGAGATTTATCGCTCTTTAACGGCAGAAATCGCGAGACTGTTATGGAAAAACATGTTTTCAATATCTACTCTTTTTCATAGTGTTACTTTAAAGTCTACTTCAATAATCCAACAACATTTACCTATTATCCTACACCTCATGCTGGAACTTGTTGTAAGTGGTGTTGTAACCACGCAGAACGTCATTTGGAAAATATAAAGTTTAAAAAGTAAATTTAATTTAATTTATTTTAAATTTTTATAAACAAAGTTGTACTGAATAAAACAAACAGTTGTTGTTATAATTATTAATTTTTAAAAGTGCACTTCCCTCTGTTGCCACCTTGTATAATATTAATATCGGCAGCAAATAAAATAACGATAGACATGTGTGTATACGCTATTCTGTGCTTATGTCAAAGTTAAGAAAGTGACGTGACAGCGCTATCTTAAAATTAGATATGGAATGATGCGACCAGAATTGCCGCCCTTGTGTTATCTGTTGCAATTTCCTAACCTTTTACCTACCTACTTGATATTGGCATAAAGACACAACTATTGCCGTTAAAAAAAACATCTATTATTCATTTACTCTTAGGCCCGTATTTATAATCAGCTCTCAAGAGTGACAGCGAGTTTGAGTTCGTATCAGAAATGTCATTCTAGTACAAAATTACCTGTCAAATCCGCACTCAATATTGCTATCAATCTTGAGATCGCTTTATAAATACGAGCCTTAGTATTTTTGACAGAAATAGCATCGATGTCCCAGTTGAACAGAATTATAATCTTAGCTCAGGTTGAGCTGGCTCTTAAAGTGATTGGTTATCGGTAAGTAAGAATAGACTTGGTGGTTTCAGCATCTGATATTAATATTTACAATTCTTTGGTTAGTATGTTCCTAGTCGACTACAATTCGCCAAAACCATCACCTAGGCGCAATAATTTAAATACAAAAGATAAATTGTAGTACTGATAAAAAAACAGATGCAATGTGACCGATAATGTTACAATTCTCGATAAGTAATTTGGTTATAATGTTACATTTATTGTGCAGATGTTCTCTTGATATACCTAATAATATAACCTTTGTTATAGACGCCCTTGAAAAAAATAATTAATATTCTTGTTATTTCTATGCTATTGCATTACACGCAAGGTGGCGACAATGCCATGTGTCGAGATTTTTTAAAGGAAAATTTCATTGTTTATTATAATAAAAACCGCTTTCTAAAACTGTAGAGCTGTAGATATACTATAGCTAAGTTAATGATAAACTATACAACAGGATCCTAGATATGGATTATGGATAGGCGTATCCAATATGTTTAGATTCTGTGGTTTTATTTCATATGAACACATTTCAGAGGATGAGAATACTATATATTTATACATTACACGTTACGTATTATCAATGGTTGTGTAATGTGTAATATAAAGAAGTTCTACCAGCGAGAATTAATTTCGTCAAAATGAATTGAGCTACATGCACTGCGCTACTAAGCGAATGAAAATCTGAATTGTCCTAAACAAACTGGCAACAATCTCACAAAGTGATAATATTTGTGTTACTCCTACTTCTGATAAATAGAACCTCCCGATCGAGAGTCCGAGGCTCAGAACACAAGACTACAGAGGCAGTATCATAAAACTTATTGTTAATTTATTATTATTAGATATTAAACATGTATAATCTTATTTTACTGGAACTATGATGCATGTGGTGCATCCTATATTTTAACGGTTATAAGTTGATAAATATTATCATTTAACTGTTTTGAATGCAGGAAATTGCTGTCTGCTCTTGTTTATCACACTTAAATTTATATCAAATAATTTCTCAGTTGTAATTTTTAAATAAAGTAGACAATGTTCGTGATCAATGATTATAGAGATCATTTTAGTGCCTAAAAATTTCCATTTGTCTCTTTTTTGTAGAAAGCCACTGTTCTATTCTACGGCTAGTAGTCACAGGTCGAGAATGATGAGCGGTGCGAGGATACGTAGTAACGATGTGAAACGGCGAGTAGATGACCGGTGCCAGCAAAGTTTTTTAACCGCCTAACAGCGCAGCTAATAGGCCTCTGACATGGTTTGTGTAACGACCACTATCAAAAACAGCGACCGGGCTTAACGTGCCCTCCGAAGCACGGAATCCTTTTTCTTTTCGGACCATCAGGTGATTCAGCCTGCAATGTCCTAATCAAATTAAGGAAAATCTCACAAAGTGAACATTGTGTTCCCACCCTGGGAATCGAACCCAGGACCACCAGATCGAGAGCCCTTGGCTCAGGCCACTAGACCGTGGAGGCAGATAATATGTAGTGAAGTTGCAGTGCGAGGATACGTAGTGAAAATGTGAAACGGCGTGCAGATGAACAGTGCGAGAAGAGAATATGTAATAAAATAAATATAACAAATAATAGAATGCCATTAGTTCGCTCCTAGATAGGAATAGTGAAAAGTGGTGTTTCTTAAAAATTGAGTTTCTTTTCTATTGATTTGTGGCGTTATATGTATAACTAGACTAGCTTTAACCCGCGGCTTCGCACACGCCAAGTTTAAGATTCTACATACCTACCAACTTCAATACAATACCCTGTTCCAATAATATCTTATTTGAATATAAAATTTCCTATATCGGATATGGGAAATAGCGTCCCTCCCATCCTCGCGTCCCTTAGGGGTTTCTATATCTTGTTCCTCATCTGTGTCCAAAAGTTTAAATCCATAGTTTCAGCTTTCAGCGATATTTCGCACGCAAATTCATACGCTTTTTTACCCCTTTGGGGGTGGATTTATCAAATTCGCTGAAGCATATAAAGCCTAAAAGTAGCCTAAACGTAAAATTAAAACAACATAAACTCCAATATTCAGGATCATTCATTCCTTTAGGAGTGATATTTCTAAAAATCATTCCTTGATGATAGATGCCTACGCCGTAAAAGGTGCATGTAAAATGTAAACAATTTTTAAATCCCTAGGTCTAACGACTATAAAACTTCATCTCTTTTTTCACCCCGAATTTTCAAAATTGCAGACACGTATTTATTGCTTTTAAATTAGCCTACATACGAAATTTGAAGATCCTGTTTTTTAAAATTCACGGACTTTCATACATTTCTTCATCCCCTTTTTAACCTCTTTAGGGGTTGGAATTTTCAAAAACGCCGATACACATATTCAATATTTTTCAATTATTAGCCTAAATATAAAAATGGAAGGTCCGAACTTCAAAATTGGTGGACTTTTATACAAACTTCCACCCCCTATTTCACCCCCTTAGGGGTAGAATTTCTATATATCGCTCCTTAGTGATTGCTTACACTACATAAGGTATCTATGTGCAAAATTTCAAGGTCCTAGGTTTCGCCGTTTGGGCTGTGCGTTGATACCTCACCCAGTTAGTTTATCCCCTATTCACCCTCTGGGGGGGGGGGGAGAATTTTCAAAAACGCTGATATAGGTACGTATTTAATATTTTTTAATCATTAGCCGAAACCCAAAAATTTAAGGGGTGGATCTTCCAAAAATCGCTCCTTAGTGGATGCCTACAATGTATAAGGTATCCATGTGCAACATTCCGAGTATCTAGGTTCAGTGGTTTGGGCTGTCGTTGATAGTTCTCCCAGTCAGTTTATCATTTTATATATTTAGATGAGGGCTTGATATGGTACTGAGCTGGAGGTTTCTTATTTATCCTATATACAATACAACTTCTGTCTATATATCAATCTATCTATTTAGCCTATATCTGCCCACTGCTGAGCATAGGCCTTATGCGCCATTCTTGCCGGTCCTGTGCTATCCGCATTCAGCTCTTCCCCACAACAGAGACAATGTCGTCTGACCATCGGGCCGGCGGTCTGCCTACTGGGCGTATTCTGCCCCATGGTTGCCACTCTGTCACTGCCTTAGTCCATCTCCCGTCTTCCCGCCTCGCCAAGTGTCCTTCCCACGCCCACTTCAGCTTGACAATCTTATTACCTACGTCCTCTACCTTAGTATGGCGTCGGATTTCGGTATTTCTGATACGGTCTTGCAGCTTTATTCCAGCATGGCGCGCTCCATGGCTCTCTGTGCGACTTTAATTTTGTGCATAGCTTCTTTTGTAAGCGTCTATGTCTCGGCACCGTACGTAAGCGTGGGGAGCACACATTGGTTAAATACCCTAGTTTTAAGGCATTGCGGAAATATCTTTGACTTAAGGACGTCTTCCAGTTTTCCGAATGCAGCCGATCCTAGCTGAATCCTCATTGCGATTTCCTTCATCTGCGATTTTGGGCCAAACTCAACAGAGGAGTTACCAACAATTATGTTTGGTACAGGAGTACTCTACCCAGAACCAATCAGATAGGTTAGGTTAGGTTAGGTTCGAGTAGTGACCCTTTGGAGCAAACAGAGTTGCTATTTAGATAGAAGTGGGGGGTAAGGGGTAGATGGGAGGACCCATAAGGAATATCCTCCTCACCCCCTACCCCCTCCCCCCACTTTCCCCCGCCTCCAACTGCCGCAGGGGTACGTTCAGTCGACCCAGTTTGATATTTATACCGATTGAATCTTATACTAGTGGGACGCACTGAACGTGCACCTTAGCAGCTGTCAGATAAAACTTCACTTCCTGTGCGCCTCTGAACGAGCCTGATAAAAATTAACCAAGTCGAAATTTCGTCTGACAGGTGTCTCTGAACGGGCAGTATAATTTTTAAACTGGTTAAAATTTGATGGGCTAAGCGGCTCTGAACGTACCCCAGGATACTAAAGAATACCCTTTTATAATATTAAAATAAATAACTTGCCAACTATAGATTGCTTTTTTTTAACAATGCTTTTTCTGCAATGTTTCCTTTCAAATTCATTTACAATGGCACATTATAAAATTTACTTTTCCTACACATAATTATAACACTCTGTAAAGTAGTATTGAATGATGAACTGAACCAAGGAACACTTGGTTTCTGAACAAGATTCACAACAAATCCTAATCCAGTATGTATTAGATTAAAATCTACTAATCTGGTAAAACATCAGTAATAGATCATTATTACTATAAATACTATGTACCCCTATAGATATGTGTGTTCAAGAAACCACCCCATACATATTCTAATAGTTATGTATATGATAATGATATAAAACATACACCTGTATTTGTAACTTAGAGGTAACTACAGCTTACATTGCAATAATGAAACAACAATGAAATTAAACACTACATATAAGATATTTCATAATCAAGGTATTGAATCCTATATTACACAAGTAGGTGAATGTCCTAAAAAACTGAACAACTTTTCTCAAGAAACATATAGGTACCTAGAATGTAAATCTATCAACTGAAAGTTGAAAAAATTAGGTCCTGCATGTAGCCTAATGAAATCATTTTTTCAGGTGGACACGCCTATTCGTATAAGTTTTAGGTAAACTTGTCGTACAAACGATGTAGAAACTGGTGGTGATTCAAGTGAATGTGTGGAGTGGAGGAACTATCGACCATAGGTACCTACCTACACGGTGAACGTCAAACCAAAGATTATTGAGCGGTCGGTGGTCGCCAGCGTATCAGGGGTGGGTATGGAAATTAGATGCACAAATTAGCGAAACAATACTTACAATCTAAATGTTTCTTTTTGGGTGCAATCATCTCTTCGGTGGTGGCTTTGCACACGGATTTTGCTAGCCCCTGGCCGGCGATACTGTGGCGGGCTGCTAACAGCCTATCATTTATCGTCTGGCCTGCCATTTTAACGTTTAATCCTGACATAAACTAAATACACCACGAAGTGCCACTTGTTTTCGCTTTGAGCAAATTCACAAAATAAGGCAATGACGGAAAATAATGTTACCGCCCCCCCAACAGCCACAATACTAAATCCAAGATGGCGTACGGGTCGAGTGTCGACTGTCGGTCGTCGGTCGGTCGTTTCGTTTCGTTCCAAATGCTAATCGTGCAGTTTTCGCAGGTAGCGCCATCTATTGACTTTTATGAATTTTACTTATTTTAGGAGCCCATGAGATTAATTCAATCGATTGAATCTAGGACCATGAATCAGGATTGAACGAATGTATTGAAAAAACCTGCGAAAAACGAAGCACCAAAATAGTCCCTAGTGTATAGGTGATTAACACTTTTTGAGTTTGCTTGTGATGTGTATTTATGTTACGGCTAATACCCGAAGTGCGGCTACACCTAGTTTTAGCCGGTTAGAACTAGGTGTAGCCACTTACCTACTCTTGGTTAAACCTAGTAGGTACGAGCCGATTGTTTTCGGGTAAAACTAGGTCTAGCCTTCATTATATTATGCCGGCTACAACTAGGTCCAGCCATTCCCTGTTGGATAAAACTAGGTCTATCCGATATCATTCCGGCTAGAACTAGGTCCAGACAATCCCTGTTGGATAAAACTTAGATGCGTGTCCCGCCAAGCCTTCCGCCCCGCGTCACACTCATGACTCACAGCATCTGCAGCAGCGGCGCGGAGTGGAGGGCATAGCGAGGCACGCGCCTCTGCAGGTTGTGAGCGCCAGAAAGAAACGTACCTAGAGAGTTTTTTTTTAATATCTAAAAAAGCTCTGCCGATAGCATGCCGGCTACAACTATGTACAGCCAATCCCTGTTCGATAAAACTAAGACACGCGCTGCTGCTGCAGACGCTGTGAGTCACACTCGCTAGTAGACTTGCAGTAGATCAGAAGCACCTGGCGCTCACAACCTGCAGAGGGACACGCATCTAAGTTTTATCCAACAGGGAATGGCTGGACCTAGTTGTAGCCGGCATGATGAAGGCTAGACCTAGTTTTACCCGAAAACAATCGGCTCGTACTAGGTTTAACCAAGAGTAAGTGGCTTGGCTACACCTAGTTCTAACCGGCTAAAACTAGGTGTAGCCGCACTTCGGGTATTAGCCGTAACATTTATATCTTAATTTATAAAGAGGAAAACTTTTACTTTTTTCCAAATGGCATGAATCCTCAATCCCTGTGCTCAATCCTCTAATCTCATGCTTTCAGCATCACATCACCATCACTAACAATCGATTGACTGTTTCGAAGGAGTCTGACTAGTAGATGTCCAAGTCCAATGCTGCTTTTGTTTAATATGTGTACCACAGATTTTAAATCATTGCGGCAATGTAAAGCAAAATGCAAGTACGAGTGAGGATAGGTAGGATATAGGGGAGGACACAATACGCGTCAATCTTTGAGCGCGAAATAAAATTCAACACGTAAAATGCAGAGCGTATTTCGTGTCATTCTTGACACCAAATACGGTCTGCATTTTTTGTGTCGCGGGTTATTTGCTGAACTTTCTCGATGCGCTCGAGTAATTGGTGACAGAAAATGTGCAAAATGTATTTCGCGACAAGAAAAATGCAGCAAATAATCCGTGTTTTCAAGGAACTTCAATTACTGAGCGCATCGAGAAAGCGCGGCAAGTTTTGTGCAGCGAGTAATTCGTGTATGTCATTGACTTTTCCTTAGAGATGTGAATCATTCAAAGCTGGCAATTCTGTTATCGATTTCTTTAACTTCTCGATTCTCATGACATTTATAGAAAATTTTAGATAAAGCAACCCGCGAGGGGGGGGGACGGGGGGGCGGAGCCCCCCGAATAGGGGGGCTCGGGGGGCGCAGCCCCCCGCAATAAAAAAACAACTTCTATTAACACCCACATCGCTGACAGTAGGTTATGTTAGGTTCCATAGTGACCCCCTGGAGCGAACGAAGTGAGCGACCGAGCCGCAGAGGAGCAGCTGCTATACAGAAAACCTTCCTGTTGGTTAGGTTATATTAGACTAATTTACTCACAATATCCTAGACAAAAAATCGATTTGGATTATGCAAAAAATTGATCTTGGTACAACTCTACTCTAATTAAAAACAAAATAGCACCATGACCTCGACGTACATTGCGCGTCAAGTATCTTTCATATTGTATCTCGCAGCCCGTTTAGTGCAGCGCGTAATTCGTGTCATCGACGTGGATTCTCGTTTTGCATTAAATTTGTCGCCAATTACTGACTGCATTTTATAAACCGCGTAAAACTTATTCAAAAGAATAAAATGCAACCCAACAATTCGCGTCAAAAAGTGTGCAAACCGAGAATCCA
The DNA here is from genome assembly GCA_029255725.1 of Scrobipalpa atriplicella. Lineage (NCBI taxonomy): Eukaryota > Metazoa > Arthropoda > Insecta > Lepidoptera > Gelechiidae > Scrobipalpa > Scrobipalpa atriplicella. Next base: position 13,152 of record JARACY010006092.1, read on the forward strand.
CGTCGATGACACGAATTACGCGTTGCACTAAACGGGCTGCGAGATACAATATGAAAGATACTTGACGCGCAATGTGTGCTACCGGATATAGCTTTCATTTTGTTTTGAGCCACCATGAGCCACAAAATGAAAGTCGAGTCGACAGCCTGCCGTCAAAGATAATTTAAGTAAAAAAATAGTAAGTATTTTTATTATATCTATCAAGTAAGATGTTGCTATGTCGTCGATAGGTACATACTTTTTGAACTATTTTTCTTATTGTTTCTGACTGATGATTACAAAATTGTTATATAGCGTACCTGTACCTTTGCTGTGAGATTTGTCTCAAAAATGGCTAAAAAGAGAGGCAAATTGAAGTCTATAAGATCACCTGTAGTCAACAAGCAGCCTGGCATTGAAGCTGCCAACGGAGAATCGTCACCGATCACGGCAGTCAGTCCCATTCCTGTGCTGGCGAAGGTCTGCAGATTGTGCGAGACTAAAGAAGGTCCCTTTCTCAACATATTTGGTGGCGAAAAGAACACGGCTAAGAAGATCGAAGAGTTGCTGCCTTTTGGGGTGAGTGTTCTGTGGTACTTTACTTAATAACTGGGTCACAATCACAAGGTATATTCCTATTTCCCACTACGAGGGTAGTATTGTATGGATACAGTTTGCATAAGTAATAAAATAGTGCAAAAAATACCTAATGGTGCTGTGCAAATATATGTATACAAGAAATTCTTATAACAAAATTACAAGTCTTGGAAATGCTATAATATAATGCTATTGATTCGTGAAGCACACAACTTAACTAAATCATGTCTAAATTAATGCTGTCCCTTTCTGTTCTCTCATGATAGAAAAAGACAGGAACAGACGTTTAAGTTAAGTCGTGATTCATACAACTATGAATTGCTACCATTAGATTACTTCCTAATTACTAATCTAAGATTAGCGTCCTATATATACCCCATTTGATTTCAAGAAATTACTTGTCTTTTGACATACTAAACAAGAATGGGGTAGAAGTGGATGATTGATGATTTCCAGAAATTTTGATAAATTATGGGCTTTAATTAATTATTCTGCAAGTATGTAGTGGTAATGTAAAAATTAATGTATTAATAGGGTGGCGGTTTTGAGAGCCCAACAGCTACTGCGACTTTTCTAGTTGTTAATAGTGTAAGAAAAGACAGACTTATGATTTGGAAATGAGGCATTGCACCTACAGCCCAACAGCCACTGCGACCTGTTTTGATGTATTGTAGCTAACCCTCCTATTTTTATAGGGCCTCATCTATAGCGAAAAATCAAAAGAAAAATTATTTCTATGGCAAACTATTATGTTAGATAGATAAGATAAGTTTGACTACAATAGTACCTTACCTACCTAATGCAATGACAAACAATAGGCCTAATGCGGCTATTCCACCTTCCTAACTTCAGAAGACTAAATGATTTAGTAACTGAATTCAGTCAAGTGAAATAGCATTTAGAAAGTTAGAATCCTAATTAGCATCCTAAATCGGAGGCAGTGTGGCTTCTGACTAATTCAGATTCACATAGCAATTTTAAGTTTTTATTTCACACATGCAAAATTTTACGGGTTTATGTTTTTGCATAAAACCATATGTGGTGCACACACATATCAGTGATACTTCAAAGTTCCCCATATGCGGTGCATGCACAGTCTACATGTTAACTTTAAACAATAATGTTAGCAACTGAAACTCATGTTAACTTAATTAAAAATATGTCTCTGCAACTCATTAATTTAACTTGGACCTTTTTAATCAACGCTTAGATTATAAGGCATTTGATATTTCTAAGCCGTGTTAATAGACATGCATAAAATAGCATCTAGAGCCGCTTATTTTGGCTGGCTAAAATAAGAGATAATAAAACATATAACGATAGAAAAACATAGAATGTGCCAGCTGCATCACCTCCCGGGCATGCTGTAAAAATCAGCTAAGGGATTCGAGGGTTTCAGTGTATTGCAATTTAGCCGATGGGCTGACAACCTGTCACTATGGCAATATACATAATCACCTGTAATACCATAATCACCTGTAATAACCCTTAAAACTTGTCAGACGTGGCGGAACGACTTTTGGGTTGTTTTCGCTCTGCCTACCCCATTTGGGATAAAGGCGTGATTTATGTATGTATGTATGTAAAATAAGAGATGTCAAACTGAATTTATCATTTAACCGTCTGTTGAATTTGACATTTGACAGTTATGCAGAGAATGGCAAATTAGTTTAGCCATGAGTTTAGCCAAAATTAGATGTCTCGGGTCTCGGTGGTTTGGTTTTTATCTCCTTCATATTTCGAATTTTTAACTGCCTCTGTAGTCTAGTGGACTGAGACATGGACCTACTATCCGTAGGTCCCGGGTTCGATTCCCGGCGGAGAACAACGACTTTGTGTTGTTGTTTCTAGTTTGGTTAGCACATTGAAGGCTGATCTGATCACCAGATTGTCCGAAAATTAAGATGATCCATGCTGTCAGATGGGCATAATTATCAATAGTCGCATCGTATCGAGTATCGTAGGACATTTCAAGATTTTGGCGCGCATTTGCACATTTCTACTGTATTTCGACTCGCCACGAAACATATATTAAAAATTTAAAACCTTAGAGAATAAAATCTCCTGTCCTTTTTCAATCTTATTATTCTGAAAGTGTAACAGTTAAACATCATTTTAGTTTTAGCAGGTGGCATCTAGAGTAATTAAATTAGTTTAATCAACAAGTTTTGATTTGAAGTATGGCGAAAATTGACATTGGTATTTTTCTCTTAAGGGAGATTTGCATACTTAGTTATACCATTTTACTTTATAGCAGCTCTATTTCTTGAATTCTTGCAATTATTTCTGGACGCATCCAAGTGGAGTGTAAATTGTTTATTCAATGCATGTTTATTCTAGTTTAATGCACTGCGAATATATATTATTATTAATTAATAAAATTATAAATATATACCACAACGCGGATTGGTCGTTTTACATACCTGCCAAACCCCGAATTCGGCAATTGGCATTTTCGTGTTTGCCAGTCCGCGAAATGTTGTTTCAAAACGCTCAATGGCCGAAACACAACTGAAATAAGAGGACATTTCAAGGACTGCGCGTTTTTCATTTGCCAATCTGCGAAATGATCCTTTTTTCCGGCCAATGAACGATTTCGGGGATTCGGTATGAAAACCTGTATCTAAGGTACCGGTTTCTTATTTTTATCTGATAGATCATCTAATTTGAAGAATATTCTCATCATAAGAAAATTAAATTGTTAAGTAATTAATTAATTATGAATTTTTAAAGGCATGGCAAAAACACTATATTCTGAGCCCGAAAGTAGCACGAATAGAGTGGAAATTATTTGCTTTACACAAAAAAAGTTTTTGCTTGTCAATGTCAATGTCATTTCTTTCAATTTCATTTCAATCTAAAAATCTTTGTTTCTCTTCTCGCGATTATTTTTCAAGGAATATCAAAATGTATCGGTCTCAGGAATTGCGGGGCGGTGCCAGGTTGTGAGAACTCAACTTCAAATAGTCGCAATAAAGTATTCGTGCAAATCAAGGAAACCTTAAAGCAGCGATTTTGCGTGCAAGCAAATGTAAAATACAACCCTGGACGCCGTCTCTACTGTTGCGAAGATCATTTGAAAGTAAGTATTTTAGCGGTTCATTATTGCAAATATCGTCATATCGTGACTATATGTCTTTGCGTGATTCTTTACTTTAAAGGGTACGAGTGCCACTTGGTTAAATTATTTTGGGATCACAAGAAACTGGATAAAAAAAAATCAATTATAAATACCTATGACCTATTGTTATATTAATCTGGCAGATTAATTAAAAGCAGGTAAGTAATGTTCAAACAGCTTAGAGCAGAATGTGATAAATAACAGCCAAACCAAATGTTCTGCTAACCTAAAAATGATTGTAATATTTACTTACCATGAGTCTCATTATTACCTATCATACTAGATAGATACATCTTATATCTATTATATAATATCTTTAGTTTTATAAATAAAAATATCTAGCTAAGAAAGCAAAATGTTAAGATTTAAAATTCCATTTCCATTTTTATTTAAGATCTACCTACTTTTTTAATCCAGGTTCTCTTTAAGAAATCTATAGTATATTTACATGCAATACTTACCTCTATGTTTACTTAAACTTTTTTGTTTTTATTGCAGCTGGAAGATGACTTGAAAAATACTGCTACCCTATTGCTGACTTTGAAAACTTGCCATCTTGTAGCAAAAATGAATATTCTGCTGGAAGATGTGTTTTAAAAACACTTCCATTACAACCCTGTGATGAAGAAGAAGAACAACAACCTCATGATGCAACAAAAGTTATTAATTTTACCCATGCAATAAGACTAGTATATCAGCGTCAACACATCCAACCAAAATTGATACATCTACACAGTGTTCTATGCAAATGGAAATAAAAAGCATGTCCACAGAAGATTTAAATACACAAATATAATTTTTTTATTTTATCTAGCGCCGTTTTTTTCTTCACCATATAGGTACCTACAACACACTATGTCAAAAATGTTAGTAATGTAGAAAGGTCTGATGATCGTGGTAAAAGTTTTTTAAAAGTTTTTTTTTTAAATTGATAAACATTCTGGGGATCATGTGATTTCCATCTATTATATTTTATCACAAAACAAAATATTTAGAGGATAAGTAGGTAATGTTAAATGTAGGTATGGTTAGGAGTTAATTAAGATATAAAGAAAAGTAAAAATACATATTGCTTTATTTCCAGAACAATATTACAATGTCAGAGGTATTATTTTGTAATTCACATCAAATTTAGGTACATCAGACCAAAATTTAAGCAAGTAGGTATGTAGTCATAAATCTACCTAAAGACATAAAATAATACAGTTAATACAGGCGGTCTTTTTGTTAGGGTTACAATTTTTTCCAGGCTACCTTTGGGTACTGGAGTATAGGTAATAAAGAAGAAAAGTAGACATAACAGACAAATGGCTTAATAGAATGAAATAGAATAAAATTTAATTGGTATCTATATTTACCTACAATGTGTCTTCAAACACAGAAACATTTGTTTTACTATACCAGTACAGTTCGTCCAACCATGGTCTAACCACGGCGATGATAGTTGCTTAATATTCCTTATCAGAATAGTGAATAGAATAGAATACATAATTTATTTATTTATAAACAACACAAACAGTAGACTTGTGTTACTTACTAAGGATGATAAGATAATATACCTAATATAATATAGGTACATTTGGATGCTTCAAAATTTTTTGAAGCAGTGACTCGTCCCTGTCTCAAACTATGCCACTGAATTTGCTTGGCCTTCTGTTCTATCATTCATTGCTTTCACCACTTCAGGGGTAATTTTGATGTTTAAGTAAGCCATATATTTATCAAAATCTTCATCATCATCTTGTAATAGAAAATCAATGGTCATATTATATATATTGTAGCTGATTTTAGGTTCCACAAAACATGTAGCAAGCGAATTTGTAACATTATGCTTCTTGCATTCTTCCAAGAACATTTCTCTTATAGTGGCATCTTTGGGAACCAATCTAATTTTTTTGGACTTCGGAAAAATATCTTCACATGCAATGGGCTCAGATTGCACATTGGATAACTTGGGTTTGTTCCAATAGCACTGAACAGATGTTGAAGGTGGTTCAGTCGTACGTTTTTCAAGCCAAAACATGACAACAAGACAATGTTTGCACCCTCCAGCAGACG
>JARACY010006093.1:0-18902 GCA_029255725.1 Scrobipalpa atriplicella
TTTTAAAACTTTTAGACAGACGGTCTATTGTTCTTTTTTGAAAGATTAGTTTTCGTATGGCCAAGTTGATAGCATAATAGGATCGTTGTTGGAAATTATTTCCTATAAATATAACTTTGTGTACAAAGCTTTCTGCACTACTTCTGTGAAGTTGAGGGAAATCATCATCATGGCCACGACATCTTCTCAGATGATTGTTGCAGCGACTGCCAAGTTATGATGAGTTTCTTGATACGCCACATCTTCGTTTATGGCTGTGCGTTAGCCAATAGCGGCACGGCACTTCTTGCCGCATTTGTCACAGACAAAACTTGAGTCGGAAGGAGGCGGTAAAGCATTCCTAAGTCTTTTCTGCTTTAAATTATCGAGTCAGACTTCGTCATGTTTTACTTTTCCAACTTTCAAGCTGCAGCTCATTCCCTAGATTCATCTCATAGTCGGCTTTTACGACACCAGCAGTATGAAATTGGGACTACACATATTGATCACGCATTTGCAATGCATGAGCAACGCTGCATGAATACGAGTATGTCAACGACCATACTCGTATATCTACAACAGATACGTCATAGTCGCTTGATGAGAATATGCGCGATCGTTCACTATTAAAGTTCATCATCAGCCACAACAGTCCACTGCTGGACATGGGCCTCCTCAAAATTGGGGGGTATATGCCATACTCACCACGCTTGGCAGGCGGGTTGGTGAGCGCAGTAGAAGTTTTCCATTCACAGGGAACGCTGCTGCCCATTCCCTAGATTAATCCCTGTCGCCTTTTACGACACCCGCAAGAAGTTATGAGGTGATGCTATTCTATATCTTGGTTTCAATCCTCACGCGGGAAAAATTTATCACATTTATCACTTTGTGAAATTTTTCCCTGTTTGGTTTGGGTAATAATGCAGGCTGAATCACCTGATTATATCTGTTATAAAAAGCGTACCGTGCTTCGGAGGGCACGTTAAGCCGTCGTTATCTTTTATAGTGATCGTTACACAAACCATACTTTGTAATGTAGGTATGTATTATAATGTACGTATGTGCAATAAAGTATATTTGTATTGTATTGTATAGTACTTTAGGCGTTTTGGAAAATCTGACACCAGGGTTCATCAGGTCGTTTTGTACTGAAATGACATTTCTGATACGGACTCAAACTCGCTGTCACTCTCGAGAGCTGATTATAAATACGGGCCTTAGTTCGCTTCTCCGCTGTCATGCTCATCTCTGTCTCTGGCTAAAAGTTAATAAAAAGGAACCATGCAGAAAAATAATATCCTGTTTATTTAAACATCATTCCAGATATTTCTCCGAAATTCTGTTTGTGCATCAAAAATTAGCCGAATACAGAAATTGTAAGGCTATTTTAAATTCAACACTCTCTGTCCCCATATTTTATTGCAAAACTCGGCAAAGAGAAAATGACACAAAAATAAATTAACTGTTCATCAAAAGCGTGGGTAGAAAACCAGAGAAACGTGCTTCGTACTAAGACTGCAGAGAAATGAGAAGGCATTAGTAAGAGCTCAAGGGGGTTTGAGAGCTGCGACGGTGGCGCTGCCATTTGTTTTAAATTAATTGTGCCTGAAATACAAACATTTTCATGAATATTTTATGTTTGGCGACAATCGCAACTAATTCTCCATTTTATAATCCACAATGGGCCCGATTTGTAACCATCACGACTTCACTAAATCTTAACTAAAATTATTGCCATCCCGTTCTCTTCTCTCATGATAGAAAGTGACAGGTATGGACTTATATTAGTTAAGTCGCGTATTTTGCAACCAAGAATTGCTACCATTACAATACTACACACTAAGAATAAAAGCTATGTATTGCAAATGTGCTAAAAGTTCTCCAATGTGGCCACTTTTAGCACATTTGCAATACATAGCTTTTATGCTTAGTGTGAATTCTTTTAATATGGGTTATAAAATGGACCCTTAGTTGCGATTGTCGCCAAACGTAAAATATTCAAGAAAATGTTTATATTTCAAGCACAATAAATTTAACACTGATGGCGCCACTGTCGCAGCTCTCCGGCCACCTTTAAGAAGCTTCTTCAAAAGTGTTAAGAATTCACACTTCATTTATTTTGTTCTGGGAATAAATTCCTCACGGCTATGGAGAGTGCGATGTTCTTTGTAGATAACAAAGTGCTGGTTAATGAAAGCAACCGAGATGTTGCTTTTAGTAGGAAGCCTGGCTTAAATGCCAATATAAAAGGTTCTACCTACGGACTTTTTCTTCTTAACGAGTGAGTTTTCAAACGACCTGATGAACCCTGGTGTCAGATTTTCCAAAACGCCTAAAGTACTATACAATACAATACAAATATACTTTATTGCACATACGTACATTATAATACATACCTACATTACAAAGTATGGTTTGTGTAACGATCACTATAAAAGATAACGACGGCTTAACGTGCCCTCCGAAGCACGGTACGCTTTTTATAACAGATATAATCAGGTGATTCAGCCTGCATTATTACCCAAACCAAACAGGGAAAAATTTCACAAAGTGATAAATGTGATAAATTTTTCCCGCGTGAGGATTGAAACCAAGATATAGAATAGCATCACCTCATAACTTCTTGCGGGTGTCGTAAAAGGCGACAGGGATTAATCTAGGGAATGGGCAGCAGCGTTCCCTGTGAATGGAAAACTTCTACTGCGCTCACCAACCCGCCTGCCAAGCGTGGTGAGTATGGCATATACCCCCCAATTTTGAGGAGGCCCATGTCCAGCAGTGGACTGTTGTGGCTGATGATGAACTTTAATAGTGAACGATCGCGCATATTCTCATCAAGCGACTATGACGTATCTGTTGTAGATATACGAGTATGGTCGTTGACATACTCGTATTCATGCAGCGTTGCTCATGCATTGCAAATGCGTGATCAATATGTGTAGTCCCAATTTCATACTGCTGGTGTCGTAAAAGCCGACTATGAGATGAATCTAGGGAATGAGCTGCAGCTTGAAAGTTGGAAAAGTAAAACATGACGAAGTCTGACTCGATAATTTAAAGCAGAAAAGACTTAGGAATGCTTTACCGCCTCCTTCCGACTCAAGTTTTGTCTGTGACAAATGCGGCAAGAAGTGCCGTGCCGCTATTGGCTAACGCACAGCCATAAACGAAGATGTGGCGTATCAAGAAACTCATCATAACTTGGCAGTCGCTGCAACAATCATCTGAGAAGATGTCGTGGCCATGATGATGATTTCCCTCAACTTCACAGAAGTAGTGCAGAAAGCTTTGTACACAAAGTTATATTTATAGGAAATAATTTCCAACAACGATCCTATTATGCTATCAACTTGGCCATACGAAAACTAATCTTTCAAAAAAGAACAATAGACCGTCTGTCTAAAAGTTTTAAAAATTAAGGTGGGTGCAGACTACATTTGAGCGGCGGGCATACGTCTATCTAAAAATCACTAACTCTCGCCCATGGATGTCTTTGGTGAAAGATGTAGAGAGAAATCTTTTTGATACATGTAAAATGTGACAGGTTTGGATTCAGAGCTTTAAACCAAAAAGAAGTGACTTGCAGCAATTCAGATCAGAGGAGAATGATCTGGCTAAGCTTTACGGGATCCTCTTGTGGGAAGCGTGGGGACAGTAAACACATACCACAAAGGGAAAGTTCCCTTTGTACCCTCCGTGGAGTCTCGACTAGCTACAATATGAAAAAAAACTAACATTTCAACGCGAGATTTGAACCTGCATCCTTGATACACCTGTTCTATCGCTCTACCAACTAAGCCACCGAAATTTTTATTCTGGCGCAGGTCTTGATCTTTAATTTCTTCATGCGGATCATTGACCGACAGAATTTAGATAGAATAACTTTACAGTGATGTCATGCTAGAGTGAATGACGAACGATCGACATCACTTTTAATCGACACATGTTATAGCAATACGTGTAAAAAAATGGATGACCGTAGGCGTAGGATGTGAAACTTCTCATGAAACTGAACAACTTTCTCCAAAGCACATAGGTCGAAATGCGAAAAAAATTGGGCCTCCCATGCAAATGACAGTACACATTTTATCACTAAGTAGTTTCCAGTGCGCAGTGCTATGAATTCTACTCAACTTTAGTCGGCTCCACGTCAAACTGTCCAACCAGCATATATAGTTTCGCGCATAATTTCCCGGGAACGCGTGCCAATCCCGGGACTAACCCGGTATCGATCCCGGGATTTGTCCCGTCCCGAACTGTCATCTGTCCCGACCGGAATTCTGTGTTTGGCTTACGGATTGTGATGTATACTTGTCGGGGGTAAAGGATTCTAAATGAGGGTGCTGTGTTTGGTGTACATATTTTGCTCATCATAAATGATTTACTTTATAAAGAGTGTGGATAGGCATTGGAAGTTTTGCGTACTTAGTCAGTCTCTCATTATTAAGGCTCGTATTTATAAAGCGATCTCAAGATTGAGAGCAATATTAAGTTTGGATTTGACAGGTGGTTTTGTACAGAAATGACATTTCTGATATGAACTCAAACTCGCTGACACTCTTGAGAGCTGATTATAAATACGGGCCTAAGTTGGAATGGATTATATTGAGCCGTTCTGTACTGATTGACATTTTTAATACGAATTCAGACTCGTTGTAATATCATAAGCTGATTATTAATACGGGTCTAACTGATTCCACGCTAACGGGTTCCACTATGTTGTGTGTAATCAATCGATAAGGTATAGACGGAAAATCCTTGCTTGTGGATATTTTACCGGAGCCTATTAGAAAACTCCTGCCTCGGCACAAACTTTTAAAAATAACAATAACAAATAAATAACCTGTTACATACGGAGATCGAATCCTCGACCTAGTTCTATATCAGCTCAAGTCGGAAGCCTATCCTCTCCTCGTCGGGAAACTTATCCATAACCTGTATAGTGAATACTTTAAAACACGTGTTTTACTCGTGTTCCACTTCTAGTAGTCATATCTGGCTTAACATTGGCTCAACAGGTATATTGATCAGGGTACCGGAAACCTCGAAGTTGGTAAGTCCACGAGTTTTGCACAGCATTTGAATATACATGAGCTGTGTACGGAAATGGGGCGAATGTGCGAAGTTAGTGCCAGAAATGTTAATTTACGAAACAAAACTTACATACGTAAGTAGGTAAATGTTATGCCTTTAATTCTCAAAAGACGATCATGCTATACGAAATACGTCACGGACAAGGAAATTCATATGATGACAGCCAATCACACATGTCATAATTTTATGAACAAGAAAATTTACGTAAAGATAGCAAATCAAAAGCCTAAGCCTGAAACGCGGTATCGAAGTTTCCCCGACACATACACATATAATCACGCCTTTATTCCAATGCGGTAGGCAGAGCGTAAATGACCTAAACAAAGGTCGTTTCGCCACAACTGAAAAGTTATGAGTTTATTCCAGATAGAACTGTATATTGTTATAGTGACAGGTTTGTCAGCCTATAGCCTAAATTACAATACTGATACTCTCGAATCCCTTAGCAGATTTTACAGCATGCCCAGGAGGAGATGCAGCTGGCACATTCTATGTTTTTCTATACTCCCAGTCCAGCATGAACGTTTCTCCGAAACATTGTATTAAATACTAAATCCAGGGTTCAGATAAACAATCAATGCGGTATCAACTGGAAAAGCCAACCGCCAATCAGTGTCCATCATTCATCACATTGTGATCCGGGACATCACAAACTAGAATACACTATTGTATTGCGGTTGTCTCGTCAGATTGACAAACACTGATTTTGTCAATTTCCGACATAATGCGCTGAATTTCATGGCACTGATTGTTGGCCATTGATTGTTTAATAGTAACTTTGCAATCTAATAAACATTTTCCCTTAGAGTAGCAACACACTTGCGTAAAGTTAAGTTCGGCGGTCGAACCTTCGGTCGTATACGACACACCGCACCAATTTCGCCGATCGAACAGTTGATTTTACGTTGTTCGGCAGGCTAAATGACTGTCAATATTAAATACGGTGCTATACAAGGTGTTTACGGTGATACAGGATGTTAGTAGTAACTACTTATATACAGGATATTATGGTTATGTATACTAGCGAAAGGATCGACCCGACAGAAGCAATGCCAAAAGCATTGACAGCGTATTGAAAGAAACCTTCGGCGCCGAACGTTAAGCAGGTGCGTTGCTGCCCTTAGAATTGAGCTTCGCGAGCATTATTTATCTAACAATTTTAGACAAACATCTTCCCGTCATTTCGTTGAAAGTACTCCACGAAATAACAAATTTCATAATGTAAATAACATTCAATTTAACAAGTTGGAGTGAAATGAGGTATAACTTTACATTCAAACGACTGTAGAATAAAGTGCTCCCGGATGTGACGCAATTTTTGTCATTTCCACACACTCGCTCTTCTAGCAAACGGGAAATGAAAAGTTTCATATCATCCGTGCCATATATTCTGCATTACATTAAAAGAAATGATAAAAAAGTATCTACTTTATAATAAAAATTAATTTACAAAACAGAACACTTAAAATATAAATTACACTGATAAACCCCATTATTACCCCATTATTAGTTTTCTTTTTCTGCCCTACTCGCGTTTTCTATACGTAACTAACACGTTTTATCAAAGGAAAAGTACTTAGCGCTCATGCATAAAATATGGGATAAAATATCTTTGAAGAGTTTTTTTTTTCAGGAAGTTTGAGTAGGCATTTTCATAATAATTGATCAGAGATCGTTGAACATGCGATTTGTGCCTATGGTCCAAGATAAAAAAAAAATATATGTATTTCTTATATTTAAAGAACTATTTCATTCTATAGCATCTAGCTAGAGCAAACACCATCTAAAACCGGATGATTTAAAATATTTAGTATTTCCGGAGTTCCGAAGGTTGTATGCAGAACGTGCTGATGGCTCTAGAACATGGGTTTTAGCTCAACTTCATTATTATGGTAATGGGAAAATGTAACCATCTATTATATTAAAAAGTGTAGCTAAAAGCTCTCTATGCAGTTGAAACAAAAATTGGTCGTATGATTTTTTAAACATTTAATGTATAAGCTGCTTTATGAGGATTCTTCTTAGAATTTGAGGATACTGCGATTCAATAATTTCAGTATTTTGCAATGAGGGTGATAGGGTACCAGAAAAAATCCTCAAATTCAGAAGTTGTACCTAAAATCAAACCCCTTCGAATTTGTCAGATTCTGCGAAAATAACTTTAGTAAGACCGCAGAAGTACTATCTACCTCTTAAGGAAACATAACATAATATCTGCTGTAGTGTAGATACCTAATACATAAAATAACACTTACAATGTTATTGTCTTATAACTTTAGTTGAGTTGGTTATCTGAAACCTAAAGTTCGCTATCCAGTGTACCTACATAACACAAAGATGGTGAACCTCAAGTCGATAAGATAAAATAAACTTGAATCCGCATCTCTGCAAAAGGAGACTTACGACCGGATCCGGGAAAGTTTTATCGGTAAATAATACCCGGGTACCCGGGTTATCCGGTCTTGAGGAATCACTTGTTGATTTGCACGGGAAATAATAGAACATTTCAGGAATATTGGGCGAAGATTATCAAGTAGCATGTAAGTCTGCAATAGGCCAATTTCGATCGGTTTCGGAGACTTTCTACGGTTCTTTACTTTTGTATGCTTCTACCTACTGCGTAATGTAATATAAATATAATTTAAAGAGAAATCGCTGTACCTACCTATTAGCGGCAACATATTTGCGTAACGATCAATGTTGATGGTTTCGTTCAACACGCGCTACGCGGCGTAGCGTCGAACCTTTGGCCAAGGCGATCCTTTCGCGAATATACATTATCTCTAACACCCTTTATAGTTACCACTACCACTAACACCCAGTATTACGATAAAACCTTGTATAGCACCAATATTATTGACCGCCATTGAGCGTGCCGAACAAGATTTCTCGTAAAATCGACTGAATTGATGTGCCGTATAATACGACCGACGAAGATTCGGCTTCCGAAGGTTCAGCCGCCGAACTTTACCCTATATTTTACCTACTTTTGAAACTATGGCGCCTGTAATAAGTCAGACATACGTTGAATAGGTATCAAGTGCGATTCGTGTTAAACCCCACAGCGTACGACATTCAAGAGTAACTTTGACCACATGCAACTATCGGAAACCAATCTCTGAACATAAACTAATTTGCTGACCGCTTAGCAAGCCCGGTTCCAATAAGCTCATCTAATATGTAAATAATGAACTTATCTATTGGTTATTAGTTCATTGCTTAGCTGGGATCAACATTCAACAAGTGTCATTTGGGGTGTAGTTTTCTGAAGGTTGTTTTACCTTACCAAGCCTATTTTGTGGTTGTTATGCTAATCTCCGAGGGAATTAGTAAGTGACCAATCTAATATAGTGAAAAGGTGGTCAGTGATCGAACTAGAACTTTAATATTAGTTTTGTAATTAAAATTTCATTAGCTTCAGTAATCAAAGTATGTTATTTAATAATATTTATGCCAAAATTATTTTAATTTCCTGAAAGAATTTTCTGGTGAAAGTTGTTCAGTTTCGTTGACTGAGCAAGTGAGAAATCCCTATCAGATTGCGTTAAGCTATCCCTTACACCCGTTATACACAACACACTTTAATTTAGTGTCTACAAGTATTGCCAGGACGATGTTCATAATCCTATAACATTTGGGAGAGCAGACATGCGTGTTTGGGGTAATTCACCCTTAACGCCCTAGGGGTATAATCTGTGTGAAACTGAGCAAAACTTTGCTTCGCTTATGTTATGGGGTTTTAGTTTTGAATAAGCTTATTGTTTAGTAAGTTAAGGGACCCTAAGGTTGGGGTATATTGCTATTTAGGTGACGAGCAAACAACTCTTCTATACAGCAATTACTTTAACTATAATTATTTCTGTAGAGACCAATTACCAGTTCGTCGCTTAAAAAATAACCCACATACTTATCAAACGTAGTGAAGACAGCTTTATTAGGTCGCTGATACTTTGCTTACATCGTAAGGGATACATTTCTAACTTAAAAAAAAAACCTTGTAAGAAAAAAACGATCCACGTCACGTTCGTGACTTTAGTTTTTTTAAAGAAAAAATATCGTTTTCAATAAAGTTGAGTTGTAGCAATTAGCTACGCCGTAGACAAATGCTACGAAATATAGGCACAAAGCGTTTTGGATTGGATCGAGTTGGCAGGGCTAGGTTGTTTCTTTAGCGAAAATTTTATCCTACCCACCTCCTAAAATAACGTTTATGTTATAGGTATATTTACCTACTTATGCTTATATTTATTTATTTTAAGCGTTAACAAATCACCAATTGTTCTCAATATTCAACGAACATAAAAACACCGAATTCTTTACTATTTACGTATTTTCTTTACGTATATTATTTACTTTACGGATTTTTTACTAGTTTCACTTCAGGAAAAAATAATTATAGCTAGTAGGTAGTAGATGCATTCTTTGTGTACGTTTTTCACAGCCCCCATCCCGGTCCTGTATGAAAATTCTAATATACATACCCAAATGTTATCTATCGCAAATATATCGCACGCACGCCGGATATAAAGGTAGGCGCTCCATTCTACTCTTGTCGTCAAGTGGGGCACTCTACATTTACCTTCATATACACGCTCTACTATGATGGATGAATACACCCTTAGATTTTGTGTACCACAGAACTTTGAAGACAATTGTACATTTTATTTAGAAGAGGCACAAAACTTGAATAGTAGAGGATATACTTAGATACATTTTTTTTGTAAATAACAAAAACATTTAAAGTGTGTCAGTCTTGTGATTTTGGAAACTAATGTAAACTAAACCAAACAACATCATAAAAATATTTTTACTGAAATGTCGAATCATAAAAGTTTGACATTCCATCAAATTATAAGTATTTGCGATGGGTTTAGATAGGACTTTTATGATTGGAGATAAAATACTAAAAATCCCCAATATACCTACCTAACGTACTAAACAACATTTTATATTTGGATCTGGATGGCTGCTATTGTATTCGATTCTAAGTATCAAAGCAACCTTACACAGAATCCTGATATGAGTTGTATTTTTGACATTTCTACCTAAAATAATGCTTTCAATTTCTAATCTCAGATCCCGTCCTTATACCGAATGACGAGCAGTATACTGAAAGATTAGCTCGTGATTAAGTAATGTTTTGTCGCTGTCACACTGGAAGACAAATGAACGCGCGGGAAAGGGTAACAGTCATTAATAAATTAGCAGAGTCATAATCATAATAAAGTTAAAGTGAATTTCAGCCACAATGTACATATTTAGAATATTATTCAATTATGTGTCGTAGGATAATTTAATTATTCGAATCTTTGCAAAAACCCTAGGAATATTGCGAAAACACGGATATTTAGACAATGGTGAAAACATTTTTCAATCTTAATAGAAATAGATAGGTTGAACGCAATGACGAAGCATGTACAATGTACAAGACAACGACCAATAGCACATACAGTTTATCTCACAGCATGTCTATAATTCTAATTTCAAATTGAAAAAATAACAGAATAAAATCCAACAGCTCAAGTGAATCATGTTACTGACTTTACGAAAAAGACCAAGTTTCCTAGTTCATGATATAACACATTATGTAGATGTCTCTCTGAGCCCAAGCGCCTCAGAATTAGAGAGCGTACTTTCGGGTATACTCCGACCAAGTTTTATTTGCCAAGTTTGCTCAATGTGTTGTTGGGGCCGTGCAATTTAAACTGGTCGTGTTATAATTGTTATTGTTCATTGCGTTTGTTAATTGATTAAGAAAAGGGTAAAAAGATTCAAATATTTGTAATCCTGTGAAAAATATAGGTAAACAATGAATCAAATTAATATGACGTCCATTTTAACAATTCGACATTTACTTTCGAGATACTATATTTTTTTAAACTCTACGGCATATTTTTAAACACTTTCCTGGCTATAACATGATGCGAAACACGATGACAAAAGTAGGCACTATCAGTTCAATTAATACATCAACAACATTACACTTTATTTCACACCAAAACAAAACGTACTTAAATATCGACAAAATGAAACTAAAGAATACTGCTACTGACCGAGTTCGGTCAACTTATCGTAAATATGGCAAAGAATAAGAGATTGTGTCCTATTCGGTGCCAGCATTGCGGAACTTTTCACCTAGCTGAGAGACTTTGTACATTTTTTACGGAAATAAAAGACCTCCTTTGTACTTCTTTTCCACAGATCGAGAGAAAGCTCTAGTGCAATTGAAAGCTTTCCAGGGTTGTTGAGTTTTATTCTCAAGTTTGCATAGCATCATGTTGTGGTTTGTAATTTTCCTTTGTTAAACAATATGTTTTTTAGTTTTATTTAAATGGTTTTACTAATTCGCTTTGAATTTATTTTAATTATTGCACATTTTGTGTTAAACCATAATCTAAAATTATACATACCTACTAATTTTTTTAGGGATACTTTTACGCCCATCTGTAATCATCTTTATTCTGATCTTGACTACAAAAAATAAGTAAAAATAGAACCTGATGATTATAAATATAAACGCAGTCATCATAATCATAACCATTATCTCATGCATGAGTTTGGCTTTATTTGAACCAGTACTACAAGTATGATCGGTGCATACATAGCAAGTTGTTAAATTTTCATTCTGTTTCACATTCAGTAACCCTTTATATCAGGAAGTTGAATTGAAACGTTCGTATAGCAATGTATAGCTCACTTGTTTAGCTTTTCGAGTGGCATTCTTGTTTCAAGCTGTCCGTGTCTCGAAGTTTCTAGAAACTTAACCATTCCGGAGCAGCTTTAACAAATCAACGAGTAAGAAAGCTTTGTTAATTTTTAATTGGCTTAAACGACCAATTAGTAGTATTTTTTCCCAGTTTTAGTTAATCCGGATATTTTTGGACTTTATCTAAATATGATTGGATTTTACACTAGGCACGAAATAGGGCAATTATTAAATAGTGTTCAGTAACTAAACAATATGTAAAAAAAAATACTTATAAGGTATATTGTATAATTAAATTGTAAAATAAATTTTCTCAATGTAGTTTAATTAAATTTTGCATTACAGTTAATGCTTTAATTTTCTTACTATTAGTGATGAAAATAATTATTTATGTTAAACTAGAAAGTGTCGTCTATTATATGATGAGTAAGTGTCTCAAAAAAAAACCCATAGTTTTTACCCTTATCTCATAAATATTAGGCTTACACGGGGATTTTCACGTAATTTACCGTACCGAAAATGATTTATTACCATTAGAACATGGTCCTTCATGGAAATTTATAGGGTAACTTAAGTTATTCAAATTTTATGTTGGGTAAAATATAACATGGAGTGCAGGTAGGTAGTAGGTACGAAGGTGGGTTTGTGTGATTTGATACATGTGTGTGTCTCTCTCTGAAAGTGTGTGTCTGATTCGTTAATGTGTTTGGGTCTGTATATGTGTGTGTATTAATTTGTGTGGGTCTGCTTTTGTCATCGTGTTTCGCATCATGTTATAGCCAGGAAAGTGTTTAAAAATATGCCGTAGAGTTTAAAAAATATAGTATCTCGAAAGTAAATGTCGAATTGTTAAAATGGACGTCATATTAATTTGATTCATTGTTTACCTATATTTTTCACAGGATTACAAATATTTGAATCTTTTTACCCTTTTCTTAATCAATTAACAAACGCAATGAACAATAACAATTATAACATGACCAGTTTAAATTGCACGGCCCCAACAACACATTGAGCAAACTTGGCAAATAAAACTTGGTCGGAGTATACCCGAAAGTACGCTCTCTAATTCTGAGGCGCTTGGGCTCAGAGAGACATCTACATAATGTGTTATATCATGAACTAGGAAACTTGGTCTTTTTCGTAAAGTCAGTAACATGATTCACTTGAGCTGTTGGATTTTATTCTGTTATTTTTTCAATTTGAAATTAGAATTATAGACATGCTGTGAGATAAACTGTATGTGCTATTGGTCGTTGTCTTGTACATTGTACATGCTTCGTCATTGCGTTCAACCTATCTATTTCTATTAAGATTGAAAAATGTTTTCACCATTGTCTAAATATCCGTGTTTTCGCAATATTCCTAGGGTTTTTGCAAAGATTCGAATAATTAAATTATCCTACGACACATAATTGAATAATATTCTAAATATGTACATTGTGGCTGAAATTCACTTTAACTTTATTATGATTATGACTCTGCTAATTTATTAATGACTGTTACCCTTTCCCGCGCGTTCATTTGTCTTCCAGTGTGACAGCGACAAAACATTACTTAATCACGAGCTAATCTTTCAGTATACTGCTCGTCATTCGGTATAAGGACGGGATCTGAGATTAGAAATTGAAAGCATTATTTTAGGTAGAAATGTCAAAAATACAACTCAT
This sequence comes from Scrobipalpa atriplicella, assembly GCA_029255725.1. NCBI lineage: Eukaryota > Metazoa > Arthropoda > Insecta > Lepidoptera > Gelechiidae > Scrobipalpa > Scrobipalpa atriplicella. The sequence continues at coordinate 13,450 of JARACY010006093.1, forward strand.
ATCAGGATTCTGTGTAAGGTTGCTTTGATACTTAGAATCGAATACAATAGCAGCCATCCAGATCCAAATATAAAATGTTGTTTAGTACGTTAGGTAGGTATATTGGGGATTTTTAGTATTTTATCTCCAATCATAAAAGTCCTATCTAAACCCATCGCAAATACTTATAATTTGATGGAATGTCAAACTTTTATGATTCGACATTTCAGTAAAAATATTTTTATGATGTTGTTTGGTTTAGTTTACATTAGTTTCCAAAATCACAAGACTGACACACTTTAAATGTTTTTGTTATTTACAAAAAAAATGTATCTAAGTATATCCTCTACTATTCAAGTTTTGTGCCTCTTCTAAATAAAATGTACAAGTATTTTTATCCTTATTACCAGATTATATGGGAGAGCAATCATGACACTTTTGTACGCTATGGATGACCAGTACATAATATTTAATTAAGGAGCGAGTTTATTCTGTCTAGGGTCACTGACATCCCCACGAATAGATAAATGCTGCCGGTCCGTTTGAAGAATCTGCCACCGTTTGGTACATGGCATACTGAGACGAGGCAGTGTCGAGCCGGCGGCGAACAGATTTTCTTTAAAAAACGTCGATGCAGAGCAACTTCAAAATCTGCAGCTGTCGCGGTGACGTAAGTTTCCACAGAAAAACTGTCAGCCGCTGCCTCGACAACGCCGCAGCCTCGACTCTTCTATTGCCTATGCCATGCGCCCTTACAAGATCGTTAATCTGTTTAGCTGGACTTATCAAATAGAAAAGCTCAGTGATGCAGCTGTTTTAGTGGGTGTAGGGTAATGATTCCAATCACTAGTGAAATGGTAAGCTTTCACCTTTCACCATTTTGTATTTTGTCTTTCTTGGAAAATTTGTTTATAACCATGAAGTAGAACATAAGGTACATATTTATAAACATCCTGTGTACAGCTGAAGTCTCTTAAGGCCCGCCCACTCTAACTGAGTGAACTAAGACGCCTTGAGTGTTGCATTGAGACTTGCCTTAATTAGTTTAAGCTACTGCGAATGATAGTTGAGTTATAGCTACAGAAATAGACTTAAATGCATCAATTAGACTTGTCTTACCTTTAGAACATTCACGGAGAAATTATACTTTGAAGCTAAATAATTCTAACCAGAAAATTAAAAAACTTTCCAGAAAGAAATGAAAATAAAATGCACTTCAAAAATCGAGTTATTTTGTATGAGAGGACTTTTTTTACGAAGAGTAGAACTTTATCTCCTTATTTTTTAAACTAATGATATTTAGAGAGTGTAAGGTATCATAAAGTCTAAATCTTTATTTATTTTTTAATATTTTGTTATTAAAAGGTTTATATTTTTATACGGGAGCAAAAAAAAAAAAATAGCTGACCATATTTTAGGGTGTGATTCTGCCCATGATACTGAACAACTTTTCCCAAGGAACATAGGTCGAAATATGAAGAAAAAAATGACCCTCCCATACAAATTGACTCGAGCCGCTGACACCATTTGTATGGGAGGGCCAATATTTTTCGTATTTCGACCTATGTTCCTTGGGGAAAGTTCTTCAGTTTCAAGGTTAGAATTACACCCTAAAATATGGTCGGCAATTTTTTTACACCCTGTATACCTATCTAGCCATATCTTTTCACCCAGCTTTTTACATTGAATTTCTTAATTAGGAAAGTTCACCTGCATACTAAAATAGGTATAAAACTGAAAGTTTCATTTGAACGAAAGCGCTAAGAGCTGCGCCGCGCAAATTAATTAAACGAATAAAATTTAAAGTTTAAAAGGCACGAAGTAGATGTCGATTGCACAGCATTTTCATTGCACCTTGGCCTAGGCGTTAATTTATTTTAATGATAAAAAACTTTGCTGTGGTATAGGATTTACCTCTCTACCTATGCCTAATACATTGCCTGTAAGTACATAAGTTTGCCTGCAGGCACTTCTGTTTGACTACGCAATATCTTTTGTTTAAGACTTTCGCGCTTTGTATACATTATTGTATCGGGTCGAAGCACGGATTGTTTTAATTAGTTATTAAGAGATGACTGCTCGTGACCACGATTGTTGTAATACAATCGAAACGTCGGGCAAAGGTATTCTCATAATACCTAATTAAAACAATCCGTACTTCGACCCGATACAATAATTCATTCATTGAGCACTTCGCAATGGAAAAGTATAGGTTATTAGTAGTGAAGTATGCGATGCAAGATAATACACCAAGAAGATCGCCAGGTTTGCGATCACCTTCCAACTGTAGTCTAGCTCAGGAGGATAAAATCCAGCCTGTTAGGTAATTGGGCGCTTTTCCACTAGACGTCACGTCAACGGCAACGGCGACGGCACGGCGAGATCACGTGACAATATCTATGGGAATCGATGACATGCCGTGACGGTGCCGTGCCGTCAAGTGGAAAAGCGTGTCATATAATTTCATTGATTTTTCATACATTATCTCACCTACGATATCGTCGACGGTACCGTGCCGTCGCCGTTGCCGTTGACGTGCCGTCTAGTGGAAAAGCGCCCATTGAGGGACTTTTTATTTTGTCTCGTGTGGTCTTGTGGGTTGTTATGTCAAGTGACACGAAATGTCAGATCTGACGTCATTGTGTTGGCTCTTGACTCTAGCCTAGAGTAGTGGAGATCGAGACAGAGTCGACAATGGAGCGAGTTCACCCAAAATCCTTGGCGCTAGACTACAGTTGGAAGGTGATCGCAAACCTGGCGATCTTCTTGGTGTATTATCTTGCATCGCATACTTCACTACTAATAACCTATACTTTTCCATTGCGAAGTGCTCAATGAATGAATTATTGTATCGGGTCGAAGTACGGATTGTTTTAATTAGGTATTATGAGAATACCTTTGCCCGACGTTTCGATTGTATTACAACAATCGTGGTCACGAGCAGTCATCTCTTAATAACTAATTAAAACAATCCGTGCTTCGACCCGATACAATAATGTATACAAAGCGCGAAAGTCTTAAACAAAAGATATTGCGTAGTCAAACAGAAGTGCCTGCAGGCAAACTTATGTACTTACAGGCAATGTATTAGGCATAGGTAGAGAGGTAAATCCTATACCACAGCAAAGTTTTTTATCATTAAAATAAATTAACGCCTAGGCCAAGGTGCAATGAAAATGCTGTGCAATCGACATCTACTTCGTGCCTTTTAAACTTTAAATTTTATTCGTTTAATTAATTTGCGCGGCGCAGCTCTTAGCGCTTTCGTTCAAATGAAACTTTCAGTTTTATACCTATTTTAGTATGCAGGTGAACTTTCCTAATTAAGAAATTCAATGTAAAAAGCTGGGTGAAAAGATATGGCTAGATAGGTATACAGGGTGTAAAAAAATTGCCGACCATATTTTAGGGTGTAATTCTAACCTTGAAACTGAAGAACTTTCCCCAAGGAACATAGGTCGAAATACGAAAAATATTGGCCCTCCCATACAAATGGTGTCAGCGGCTCGAGTCAATTTGTATGGGAGGGTCATTTTTTTCTTCATATTTCGACCTATGTTCCTTGGGAAAAGTTGTTCAGTATCATGGGCAGAATCACACCCTAAAATATGGTCAGCTATTTTTTTTTTTTGCTCCCGTATAAAAATATAAACCCTTTTAATAACAAAATATTTAAAAAATAAATAAAGATTTAGACTTTATGATACCTTACACTCTCTAAATATCATTAGTTTAAAAAATAAGGAGATAAAGTTCTACTCTTCGTAAAAAAAGTCCTCTCATACAAAATAACTCGATTTTTGAAGTGCATTTTATTTTCATTTCTTTCTGGAAAGTTTTTTAATTTTCTGGTTAGAATTATTTAGCTTCAAAGTATAATTTCTCCGTGAATGTTCTAAAGGTAAGACAAGTCTAATTGATGCATTTAAGTCTATTTCTGTAGCTATAACTCAACTATCATTCGCAGTAGCTTAAACTAATTAAGGCAAGTCTCAATGCAACACTCAAGGCGTCTTAGTTCACTCAGTTAGAGTGGGCGGGCCTTAAGAGACTTCAGCTGTACACAGGATGTTTATAAATATGTACCTTATGTTCTACTTCATGGTTATAAACAAATTTTCCAAGAAAGACAAAATACAAAATGGTGAAAGGTGAAAGCTTACCATTTCACTAGTGATTGGAATCATTACCCTACACCCACTAAAACAGCTGCATCACTGAGCTTTTCTATTTGATAAGTCCAGCTAAACGATCTCTGTAAGGCGCATGGCATAGGCAATAGAAGAGTCGAGGCTGCGGCGTTGTCGAGGCAGCGGCTGACAGTTTTTCTGTGGAAACTTACGTCACCGCGACAGCTGCAGATTTTGAAGTTGCTCTGCATCGACGTTTTTTAAAGAAAATCTGTTCGCCGCCGGCTCGACACTGCCTCGTCTCAGTATGCCATGTACCAAACGGTGGCAGATTCTTCAACGGACCGGCAGCATTTATCTATTCGTGGGGATGTCAGTGACCCCTAGACAGAATAAACTCGCTCCTTAATTAAATATTATGTACTGGTCATCCATAGCGTACAAAAGTGTCATGATTGCTCTCCCATATAATCTGGTAATAAGGATAAAAATACTTGTACATTTTATTTAGAAGAGGCACAAAACTTGAATAGTAGAGGATATACTTAGATACATTTTTTTTGTAAATAACAAAAACATTTAAAGTGTGTCAGTCTTGTGATTTTGGAAACTAATGTAAACTAAACCAAACAACATCATAAAAATATTTTTACTGAAATGTCGAATCATAAAAGTTTGACATTCCATCAAATTATAAGTATTTGCGATGGGTTTAGATAGGACTTTTATGATTGGAGATAAAATACTAAAAATCCCCAATATACCTACCTAACGTACTAAACAACATTTTATATTTGGATCTGGATGGCTGCTATTGTATTCGATTCTAAGTATCAAAGCAACCTTACACAGAATCCTGATATGAGTTGTATTTTTGACATTTCTACCTAAAATAATGCTTTCAATTTCTAATCTCAGATCCCGTCCTTATACCGAATGACGAGCAGTATACTGAAAGATTAGCTCGTGATTAAGTAATGTTTTGTCGCTGTCACACTGGAAGACAAATGAACGCGCGGGAAAGGGTAACAGTCATTAATAAATTAGCAGAGTCATAATCATAATAAAGTTAAAGTGAATTTCAGCCACAATGTACATATTTAGAATATTATTCAATTATGTGTCGTAGGATAATTTAATTATTCGAATCTTTGCAAAAACCCTAGGAATATTGCGAAAACACGGATATTTAGACAATGGTGAAAACATTTTTCAATCTTAATAGAAATAGATAGGTTGAACGCAATGACGAAGCATGTACAATGTACAAGACAACGACCAATAGCACATACAGTTTATCTCACAGCATGTCTATAATTCTAATTTCAAATTGAAAAAATAACA
>JARACY010006094.1:0-18901 GCA_029255725.1 Scrobipalpa atriplicella
CCTAACTAGCACCATCAGCGAAATGATTCCTCTTTTTGTAGAACTCCTAGGTACAGTCAATAGTTCATATGAATTTGACCTCCCGTAGAGCAGCTTTAGTCCGAAGGATGTTAGTAACAGGGACTAATGAATTTCAAACATCTTACGAACTAGAGCTGCTCTACGGGCTGTCAAATTCATATGAAGCTGACTGTACCAAGGATTTCTCAAAAAAACTAAGAAATGCCAAACAATGAAATACAGCCAAGGACACGAAAAAGTCGCAATATTTTGAAATTCATTAGTCCCTGTTACTAACATCCTTCGGACTAAAGCTGCTCTACGGGAGGTCAAATTCATATGAACTATTGACTGTACCTAGGAGTTCTACAAAAAGAGGAATCATTTCGCTGATGGTGCTAGTTAGGAGATGCCACCACACAATTATGTTCGTTTGCACGAACTTGTGAATAACGAGAAGAAAATGTTGAGTTAATGAGGTTTTAATTAGTGAGTTCTTGAATAAAGATTCTCAGACAGTGCAACACATTCGAACATACTGCAAGTGATAAGGGACTTCATACAGTCACGCCTGTTTCCCTTAAAGGCAGCCAAAGCATCAATTGAGGGTGCTTTCAAATAATAGAGTGTAGTGGGTAGGTATAGTGACTAGTGACAGGCAGGCGGTCAGCCTATTGAATAATTTACAATAACAATTCTATTTTTTTCTCGTTCCCAGTCCATCTCGTCTATTCTAAAACATCTGCCAAAGAAATATTTCCTAAATCTTCCAGGTTAAACAATTTTACGATGGCCTTGCTCTTCTCGAGTGTATTTTAAAGCCTGGCCAAGGATTTTTCGCCGAGTACAGGCGTTGCAAATGCCAGCCCCAGTGTGAATATTTGAGGCTGCTCCGGCCCCTAAATTCTTTATACTTTGCAGTTTGATACATCTTTTTGTCACTGCACCGCCGCTGTTGTACTACTTTAGGTTTTATTGCATTTCCCTGTAGTGTTGCATGCTTTAACATTGGTACCTATTAGTTCTTTATTTATTGTGTTCAAATGGGTATTGTTTGTTGATATTTTGATTCTAATTATTTTGTCATTGCTTCCTCTTCTTTTTAGCAAATTGAGTTAACTGAACTAACTACCTTGTGGCGTTGCATTATTTAGTGAACTCAAAGACTAGATATTTCTTCTATCTTTTTAATATCGACCTTATTATTTTCTAACAATAAAATCGCTTTTAAAATGCATTGTGGACATAGAACGTTGGACCTTTTAATGAACTTTGACATATCTGCTTTTGATACAGAAATCGCTTTGAACGAGGAAACACTTTTATGGCAAAGAGCTGGATAACAATTTCTAGCAGACACTGATGCAACATATCACCGCATTATGTTGAGTAGATAATTATGTAGGTACTTCGGTATGATCAAAGCCTAACTACTTACTCAGGCTCGTAACGCGATGATACATGTCAATTTGAATCAATGACTGCCAAAATGTTATTAATTTAATTTAACGTGGAGTGAATCAACACAATTCGAAATCTAAATCATAACTTGAATTTGATTTTCCACTAGATCTGTGGAATTCATCTTCACCCAAGCGGCCATCTGCTAAAACTACCTACCATACTTCTCCGAAGAAAAACACGAAGTTTCCTGATAAAATAAATTTGCGGAGAGGAAAGAGAATATTTTAAGGAAATTCCTGGTAAATCAAGATTTCTGCGATCTTCGTTGATTCACCTGCAAAAGCGACCGACCGATAAAAAATGGACGCTGCAATTCTCACCCAAGCGGCAACCTGCTAAAACTTCCATACTTCACTCAAGTAGAAAACACGAAGTTTCCTGATGAAATACAGTTGCGGAGAGCACCGAGAATTGTGCGCTACGGTACGCCTGAGGTTGCTAACTAGCAAAAACTCTACGCGGCGTTGATAAACGTTTCCCGAACTAAAGGCGTACAACTTTTAGACTGCACTAGAGAAATTTTCAGGGAATTTAGTGCTGGGAGTTATACAATTAATTTATCGAAAAACATAGCGAACTCCATTATAATATTACACTTACTAAATTGTTGACCAATAAGATTATGGAGATTTCAAAAATGTTTAAATTTCTGTACAACTTTTTTAAATACAGACATCGTAGGCGCTTTGAATTTCCTTAGGCCAAAATTATTGTATGAAAGTAGCCATTTCAACGTAATAGACCTTACTAACAGCGCGCAAGAGCATGGCGGAGGTAATAAGTACGTAGTATATAAATTCCTTGCGCAAGAGTCGGGAGGTTTTGTTGCTGAATACTCGATGATAAAAGGAGCAGAAACAGTTACTTATTTGAAAACAATACTTCCTCAAGAACTTCAGTCAGAATAGTTGTATCTCGTTGCTAGCCGACCAACTGCATCAGTATCTCAAACACTGACATAGTTCTGAACTTCACGTAGCAACTCGACTTCCTTTGACGATCGACGATGCTACAGAACAGAGCTTCCTCACTGGTGTACCTTCTGCATTGGTTGATGGTGATTTAGTTTGGCAACATGAGTCAATCGAAATAGTAGGTACTTATTGGACATCACTTTTGACATTTTCGACACCGGATATGTGATGGATGATGCAATTCTCACCTGGCATCATTCATAAATATGCTGATTCCTGTGTCTCTAAAGACAGTGCAATTAGGTATAATTATGGCGCTAATTTTGTAATACTGCGTAATTTTAATTTTACAACTCCTATTCAATTTCAGCCCTGGAAACTGATAAATGATTTCCAGGAACGTGATAAAAATATCATCGTTTTGACTTCGGTGATTTGTTTTTACCAACAGTCAATTATTTATGTAGTAAGCAATACCTACAGTTCGCAATAAACTCTTTCAATGCTTGAAAGTGCCGGAGGTAAAGAAATGGATATTTGAAAACTTCGCCTCGCTTTTTGTAAGCGCCCCAGGTGAAGTTGCCTAACAAATTGTATTTTACCGCCGAACTTTAATCGAACGACCAGTTTCGTGCACCCAAAAATTATTAAAAGGGTTATAAAACGATTATTTTGATGAATTTGGGTAATATGTATGTCTAAGTATTCACGATGAAAGATCCGTTATATTACTTGGTTTGCATTTTTTTCCTTGGGAAAAGTCATTGTTTCAGCAGCATTTGTATTCTTTCGCATTAAAATGGGTAAAAAATACCGTCTCTAGATTTTAAGGTTAAATCGTGTCATAAATCGTTATACAGTTGGCAAAAACACAGGATATTCAGCCGAACTTTGAAAACATTTCTTTTAAAATGTACGTTGGGTGGAACGAACCCATAAAATTTTGAAAGTGCGAATAAACTTTCATAATAGCGTCAGCTGTTGTTGACTAGTGAGTGACATAGGCTGTATTTCACAAAAAACACATGGACTTATTAATGAAAAAGCCTTTCATGTGTATTAGAAAACTTAACAGTCTAAATTCTAATAAACTGCTATGTCTTGCAAATTTTTCTAATAGCTTTAAATTTACGTTTTGTTTTCGTTCTCAAGAAGTCTCCGAATAATACTCATGATTTGGTATAAAAAAATCTTACAAAGCACATTTATTTTACTTGGCTCACTAAAATTTATTCAACTGACTTGCAAGAATTAAATATTTCAAAAGTTGACACATTCTGTTGGCGCCATTTTGTATGCAGTGTTTGTTTAAATTAAATTTCCCAACGTGAGCTCGAGCTAAGTAGAAGCAAACAAATGAACCTTTCCGTTCCTTTTGCTAAATACAGCCTTATTTACATTTATTGATTCATGTAAGCAACTTCGTAGGGGATATTCGAATGTATGTTTCTATCACTGAAAGATTTTTCCTCATAAATATTGCTATGTTCTTTTTTAGTAACAAATAAATAAAAGAGTCCAGTGTTAAATCTTCGTTGTTAGAAGTAATGTAAAAATAGTTCGTTCACAAAGGTTGGTTTTAGTTTCGTGTTGTGAGTTTGACTTTGACGGTGTGTGAGATAGGTCTTATGTATATGACAGCTCCTGTGTAGTTAGGTAGTATAATTATCATAAAGGACCTAGTCTATGACCTAGTATATAACTACCTCCTCCCTTAACCTATACTTGTTATAATATATTATAATTATAACATTTTCCAGCCATGACTTTTTACTGGGCTATACCTACCGTTTACTTAAGTCCACTGTTGGACAAATTAAACTTGGCTTCCTACAATTAGATGCGCGATCTGGCAATCACTAACCAACGTGACAAGTGTATTGGAGTACAAATATTTTTTATACATACCCTATAGCTAAAATCCATATTAAACGGATGACTTGACAAAGAACAGAACGAAAAGCTTGTACAAACCCGATAAACGTTTTTATTTAATTTAAAATAATTGATGGTTTTATCAGAACGGTTCATTAACATACTTTGTTTTTAACATCATAATAATGATTGAAGTGACAGTAAATGAATTTACCTACTTGTTTAATATTAAAATGTAGAGATTTATTATGACGCGCTGGTAACCGCAACGATGCGTTTTACCAGTAATTGGCTCTGGAGCGACGTAATTTTTTAAATTGTAAAATTTAATTTCGCTGCCTTGTTAAATGTATATTAAGCCACTTAAATTCAATTTTTCGTGAGAGCAGAAATTCGCCTACCTAATTGTTATGTGTTTTTACTTGATCTCGTGTTTTAAAAAGAATTACGCGTCGAAACGTTTGTGGCCGATCAAATATTTAACCAACCCGCTTTTTCTGGTGTTTAAAAAAGAGTTATTAATTACCTTCACCAGAGATACAAAAGCTTAATCTACGCTTAGTTCAATCAGTCTTAACACACATTTTACTTAGGGAATAGGTATTTAAATTTTAACAACATAGGTAATACTTTCTTCTAATATTGGTGTAATTAATTTATTCTGGACTGGGAGTGATAGAAAAACATAGAATGTGCCAGCTGCATCTCCTCCCGGGCATGCTATAAAAATAAGCTAAGGGATTCGAGGGTTTCAGTATTGTAATTTAGGCGATGGGCTGGCAACGTCACTATAGCAATGTACAGATCTATCTGGAATAACCCTCAAAACTTGTCAGACGTGGCGGAACCAAATAAACAAATTTTAATTAGGCTTAAGAGGTTCACCATTACCACATTTAACCCGCATTTAGGCGCAACGCAATCGAAAATCAACAGAGTATTCCAACAGCAATACTACTCTGCAAATTTTGATTTCAATCCGCTTTCTCATATTTGGGTCAGCTCAAATCCGAGTAGAGCGAGGAAAATTAATAGAGGTGCCACTTGATTCTGATTGCGAGACTCATCTTCATCAGTCAAAAATCGCCTAGCTAGAGATAGGACATTCTGCAGATGGAATTATTGGAAGGTCCATCTTTTAAACATTGTCAGCTTAATTGTGATTAATTCAATCGCTATCTTGTGTCTATCGTAGACTAATGTTTTCGATTAGATTATTACTAGATATTCAGAAAGGGTTCAATATTCTTATAAGCATCGGTACGATCATATTTATTCATAGGTAGTAGATACTGAAAGAACTTACTGTATTTCTTTATGATCGTATGAACAAAGAGTATTTAGTTGGTATACCAGCCTACTTGCCAATTTACTACGGCCAATAATACTAAAAAGTGCAATGTTTAAATCACGCTCAATTTTTGAATTATTAACTGGAAACTTCGCTCATCATTCGCAACTGGGTGTCCCGAATTAAAATTTAATTTTACGATCACGCCGGGACACGTTAAATTCGTAGGTATCCCATGAACCTGGGAAGCTTTACTACCGCCTTTGACACTTTAACCAGATTTTTAAAAACTAAATTCGGTTAGGTAGGTTGGTATTTAAAGAGTATTTTTGTGGTTTGTATAATGCTAGTATTTTGGGTCACTGTTGTATCCATCCATGGCTATAGCGAGATTTCCTTATAAATAAGATATTATCCTGAGGTTAAACGGTTAAATATACTTAAACCCTTGCAATTTTTTTTAGATAACCAACCACACAAAAAGATGGGTTATAAATTAATTTCTTTCAAACTAGCAATAGCTAAGATACAGAATATTATACTTATTATACTTAACTGTAAAAACCTTTTCCCATTTTCAAATCAAACCTTACACAGTATTAATAAAGGAAGCGAACAATAGCGCCACTTCTACCTGCTATCACCTCTGTGTCAAGTCTCTAGTCCAGGTTAAATAATTGAAATCTCTGACAATATCAGCTAGCATTGTTTGTAGTCGGTCTATCTCGGAGGGGCTCATTCAAAGGAGTCTCGACTACAAACGGCGGCTTGAGGAAGTGGCTATGAAGTTTACTTATCGCTGTTTGGACTTCGCTATTGCTTTTGCTGGAGATAATAAAGTTTAAAAGTTACGCCTTTTGTATAAATTCTCGTACACCGTAAATAATCTTTTGTTTGTGCTCACCATTTCTCCCAAAAAATGAAATTACTTATCTCACCTTTTATACAAAACTGATTGATTGAGTTGTTCGTTTTTAGCTTAAATTTTACTTGCAAAAATATTTCTGCTCCAACCTGATTGTACACATTTTCAATAATTCATTCAGGCCTGCGTCATAACATGATTATTAATATAAAATATTCTCTTTCCAACAGTACCAAAAAGGTAGGTACCTACTGTTCCATATTCTTTAATATTAAAATTACCTGCATACTTATCCCGTGAATTTCCGTGTTTGAACTGAGGACAATGTTATTTCGAATTAACATTTCATGGGTTCAGAAGCTCACAAAGCTTGATGCGGGCTTGCTCTGATACAGATGTTTATCTCACGACTGCAGGTTAGCCATACTTGTGTGTGTAAATGTACCTACAAGCACATTGCCTAGTTTGCTTACGCTCGGCATAGAAAATCTGACGTTAGCTAGCACATATGGGCACGTGTCTGTATGCACAAACACAAGTACAAGTCCAATACCCAAAGGTTGCCTGGAAGAAATTGCTACCCTAGCAATAAGGCCGCCTGTGTTGTACTACTGTTATTTTCTGTTTTTTTTTTGTATCTGTAATTTTTTTTGGTGTAATAAAGAATTTTTGTATTGTAAGTATAGATTAGCTGCAGTCGTGAAGTAAAACAGTAGTGGAATGAGTACTTATATTTATTTCCGGGTTCTCTTTAATCCGCTGGTTTATAATATTAAAAAGTGCTTAAAAAACAATATAGTCACCGCTATCTCTCTGTAATATTATATCTCCGAAATCCCCAAATAAAAGAGGCGTAAACACGAAAATTAAGGTACAATACAAAGTAAGTGTTTCTATGATACATTTAAGTACATTATCTTAAAACAATCTTGCTCCGAGAGAGAGTTTTCAAGACCGTTTCAATTAAATTCAACATCTAAAATTATCCTGTTTCAGGTTTCAGGCGTCTAATTTGTTTGCTGGTATTAATATTTTACAAATTGCTTCAGCTCTGAAAAAATCTTACTAGTACTTATTTAGTACCTATAATGCCTATCACCAAAACATAACTTCTTTATAGTATATTTAAAAAAAAAATAAGTCCGTAAATATTTGTGAAACAAAGGATTTTCTAATACAAATTGTGATTCTTCCAAGAGTAAACAAAGTGGGCTCGGATAAAGCACCTCATTTTTTAGGCTTTACAATATTATGGAAGAAAATCACATGGTGTTGAGCATCGGGCTTACCCAGTCCCTTATAATTCCGTAGATTCTCCTCAACCTCTTACCCTCATACTTTACCAAAAAGGAAGTCGTAAACAAAGACACTGTTTTTTTTATTTATTATGGGTTTTCGTTTTGGCAAACTGATCCGAAGGTGAATCTGCTTACGAAGCGCATTTCTCGCAAACTTCGCCATTAGCATTAGATTGAAATTGGAAAAATAGCAGAAAAACACGCATTATGTTAATAACAGAGGTAACGAAGGAATTACATTTTGCGACAGATGTTTTTCTACGGCGCTTTGTTGTGGAGATCGTGTGCCTGCCGAGCTTGTTAAAATAAAAACGTTAAAACACACATTCAACTAAGGCTGTACTGCGCAGCGGTCCATTTCTCTCGCGTAGTGAGGTGGTGGTAGAGGTACCCTGTTTCAGTCGCCGCTCGCGTGTCGAGTACTCTCGACCTTACACCGTAATCGACACAGTTCTCAAAGCAGCTGGCTGGATTCATTCTTCGGAAAGCCACGTTCGCTTTTCAAAAATAATAAAACATGTGAAAATTAATAATTTGAAATTTTAAAATTAGAACGTGATGAGTTCGACAGTTCAGTCAGTGGCGTAATTAGTGGCGGCGTTCGAAAAGTGAAGCAATGATCAGTAAAAGTTATCAAGGTTTTTTTCTGAGCTTTATTTCTATCTCCTTCTGCTGTCAATTAACGGAAACTATGGCGAAGAGTGCAAGTAGATTCATCGGTAAGTTCTAGCTGTAGATAACTTTCTTTGCCGTGTTTGCCCCAAGTTTGTGAGTTCTCGCAAACTCCATCTATCACCGTCGATTTATATCCGATATTCATCATAATTTTGTGAATTAACTTAGAAACTAATTTAGAAAATGGCCTTCCGAGTGACGTCATCCAATATTGTTAGTTTCCAAGCTAAGTAATTCAAATTTTAAGCTGCTGCCCGAAAAGTTTTTAAGGCCTAAGTTGTTGTTATGATAAAAGCTTATTTTAATGTTTCGAGAAAGTAAACACACTAAAGTAGTGAAGGCTGTGGTAGTGCAAGCAAGGCACTTAATAGCTTTTGGAGTAGGTAGCAAAAAAAAAAGAACACTGAAAGGGCAATTACTTTAATCCTTAGCTTGAATTTATATGCCTAGAAAATGGGGAAAGTTTTTTGTTAAAAGAAAGTAGGTAGAGTTATTTATCGTAGCTTATTTAGCAAAGCAGGTAGGTTAGGTATACAAAATATTAAATAGCAACGGGTAGAATTCTGCGTTTATATTTTTTGTTTTGTCGAATCAAAATTAGTGTTTTTTTTTTTACCGAAAACTTATAAACAAGCATAAAGCTGTCATATGGTAAGCGGACACAATAAATTAAAGTACAGCTGTCTCACTTGAAATTCGGGAAAGCACGTTGATCACAGTGAGACCAAATGTCTCAGTGCCAGTAATTTGCTGGCTTCCACGCCCTTCGCATTATCCAGGAAGTAGGCAGGTGAATAAAGGGGTATACCGGGTGTATGGGACAGCTTCCCGCTAACTGATAGGACTTACTCAGTCAACTAAATTGCTTTTACCTGGATGTTCTTCCAGGATATATACCGGGTGTAAGGGACAGCGTCCCGCAAACTTATAGGGGTTGCTCAGTCAACGAAACTGAACAACTATCACCAGGTTTTTTTTTTCAGGAAATGAAAAAAAATTTGCTTTTCCATACAAATTGTCGGATCGAGGCAGTCACTTTGTATGAAAAAGCAAATTTTTTTTTTCATTTCCTGAAAAAAAAAATCCCGGTGATAGTTGTTCAGTTTGGTTGTCTGAGCAACCCCTATCAGTTTGCGGGACGCTGTCCCTTACACCCCGTATAAAAAAAATTGGGTTCCTATTTTTCCCACACAAAAATACCACCTAGATTAGATAATTTATATTATGGGAAAGCCATTGTTTTTTATACGGAACGTAAAGGACAGCTTTAACGTAAACTGCTTTGCTCAGTTAAGGAAATCGATCAAGTTTCACCAGGATTTTTTTTCGGAAAAGATGGTGTGGTAACATTGTATGAGAAAGTCAAATGTTACCAAAAAAACCCTAGACACGCAATAAAATTATCACCCTGTATAATTTCACAAACCTGTCTGCTAAACGTGACGGAGAATCCATCCCCTCAAAAGAAAATACGTAGATGCAATAACAGCTAGAATGCACCTGGGTGTTTTCGTATGCAGAAAGTGAATCCGATGACGTTGCATATTGCTACGTAAGTGCAATCGCATAAATCTTTGTGTCTGTGTAGAGATCTTGGGTAGAAACAGGAATATATTTGAATGATGAATTTTAAATAATCCTGCGGGGCATATAATTTGTGTATTCTACGTGTTCTACCTAATATTCATACTCTTGCTTAAATTCAATGGAGCACGCTTATAGGTTGTCCATTGTGATAGTTTTCATTCATTGGTCCAAAATTGTGCAAATTTCTCTCACTGACTTTTACAGGATGAGATTTCTTACAGCCTACTGCATCCAACGTCTCCAGCACTCTCCGATGTCTCAAGGAACTTGAACTAAAATTAATTAGTTCTACAGAAACACACTCGCTTTGAATCCCTACGCCACTGTACTGTTACTGTACCCTCAAAGGCATACAATCCATACATTGTAAACCTATACGGTCTTACCTGTCATCTGCATACCCTAAAACATAGACAGACATGCCGGCTCACCAAGACGTTATTACGAACATAGTATCATCATTAATAATTCACAGAACACTGAGCCCTCAGGCAATTTTCATAAAGCTGTAATTACCCTGCAGACTGAAACCTCTAAATATAAACTCGTGTTGTGTTTATGACAATAATAAAACATTTTGTTGCCTAGTGAATGCGGATATGTGAGGTTCTTCGAAGCAAATAAAAATGGAGTCGAAACGTAACAAAGTTTTATAGGACTGCAGAAAATCTGCAATATGCTGGATATTTTCAAAGTTTGTAATTTATCTGTGCGAACTCTCCTGTATCACATGGAATATAAAGCTCAATTTGATATTCTAAGTTTAAAATAAAGCACCTACAATTATTAAAACCAAACGATCCCGAACATCAGTCAGAATAAAGATCTGAAATGATCAAACATGAAAAATAATTAGAAGCAGAAAAAACTCGACGATCATTTGGAAAAAAATACAAGAACAGCTGTATCAAAAAGAGTATCTTCCACAGTAATTGAGAACAAAAGTGATTTCCCAGACATAAATTGAAAATATTCACTCGGTTTGCAAATAACTGACCTACCTAAATAAATATTGATTTCGTTCATCTAAAGAACCTATTACATTCGCTTCCACTCAAGTTATTCTGAAATTCAGAAACCCCGAATTCAAAGCAAAATCCATGCATTTTAAATAAAAGAGAAGGAACTCATCTAAATACAAAAGCAAACCGACCGAGAAAGAAGTGTATGCCAGTAATAGCAATTTATCGCAAGATAGGTACGATATTATACAGGGTATGAAATAATATGCATAAATACAGTACGTGTTCGGTTAGTGACTTAATTTTTTCCGAAGCAACATGACTCGTTCTAATATTTAGGTACTATTTTATTTAACTCATGTCTATGACTTACTACGTATGACTAATATCTAATCCCGTACTTCTTGCTTATTTTTATTTGCTTTACGATTACTGTTCCAAGTATATCCTGTACATTGACCAGCCTATCCTTCATACTGCAAAGCATTCCAGCTAAGGACGCCCTGAGAAATATCATGCTCTCATACATTATATCACACAATAATGAATAATGAACGTTGCGCTTTGTGATTTCCCGAGTGAACGCATATTGAAAGTGTCCACTCGGTTCTCAGACGCAGAAAAGAAAAGGAGCAGTAAAACAAATCTCGGCAGTGTCCTTGAAAATTATTCCTACGCCCTTTTGTACCTTAATGCATTACATTAGCAACCCATGTAATGTATCCTGGTTAAACCAATCGCAAACTTATTTTCCTAAACTGGTAGGTGTCACATCAGGAAGTGCGCGACGCGGCGCGGCGCAAAGTTACTTGGAAATGCATATTTTTGTACTAAGAATCGCGACGCCACAATAATTCACGAGTTCTATCAATGAAAATGTTTATCTTTTTGCATACTAAATAAGGTTCTATATTGTATCACGCTTTTGAAAACTAATCGTGATCTGCCACTTGTTTAACTGATCTTTATTTTCTACTGTGGCGCTAACCCAGGCGACCAAAACCACTTCGTTCAGCTTGATGAATAGTATCGCTGAGTATCGCTTCCTACAGGCAATATTGATTCATGCACAAATCTCGAAGATACCTATTTTAGGCATCAAGGATAGTATATTCCACGAAATATTGTAGCTTGTAAACTGTATCAGAAAGGGATATTCAAGAAAATAGAACATTTCCTTTCTAATTTGTGGGATTCTCGAATAGGTAAACTATAATAATTGTTCTTAGGTTCTCGTTTTGTTATACGCGAACACAAAAGCTAATTGACCGAGAAGGAAAACGCGGCAAAAATAGCCTTTTATTGTGCCATATGGGTAGAGTTATAAATAGTGACTGTACCGCGTGATTTCCCGGTCGAACACAAATTGAAAGTGTTTAGGTACTAAGTCTTTTTAGGATTAAAAATCTCTTCTATACTATGTGTGTGTTCTATATCACCAAGAAAGTAATTGCGGTTGAAATAGCCTTTTACTGCTCCGCGTGATTTCCCATTCGGACAAAAATTTAAAGTGTCCATTGAGAGCCTTTTTAGGGATGAGAGTCTAGTTCGTACTATTATGCGTTCTGTGTTCTCGTTATAAGTGAGTACAAACTCAAATTGACCGAGAAAGAAATTGCGGCAGAAATTGCCTTTTACTGTGCCGTAGGTAAAGTCATAAATAATGACTGCTCCGCGTGATTTCCCGATCGGACACAAATTGAAAGTGTCCACTTCGGGTCGCAGAGACCCGACCTGCCCCACCAAATACCGCTGATTCCGTTCAGCCTGATGAATAGTAGTGTTCAAGGCAATAAAGTATCTATGAATAAATATTTTTTATGAATCTGATTTGTTATTTTGGTGCTTGTAGCGATTAAAGTTTTGTTTTAATTTGAAACATAAGTAGAGAAACTCTCACGCAAGTAGGATTTGAAGCCGCTATCATTGCGTTCTCGTGCTGCAGGTCCTACAAACAGGGCAATTTTTTAATCGAACTATTTACTTTCAAAAGTAAATTATAATAATTTTCTTAAAAACACATTAAAATATTTTATACAGGCGGGCATAGTGAAGAAATCATACTTCTATCTGGGTATTTCACAACAACCTGAAAATTTTGATTGAAGGAAGTACACAAAAAGAGAAATTCAGACGAAAAATACGTGCATAACCTTTCGTTCAGCTTGATGAATAGTTTCGCTGAGTATCGCTTACCCGGGCAATATTGATTCTACACAATCCCCGTATTCCCAGCAAAACTAATAATATTAAAGCAGATTTTCATAATGCTGGCTCATGAAAGCCAGCTTTGCTAGGAGCTATACTTCCTACGGAATATATGCGCTGTAATCTTAATGAAATAATTTCACTTATACACCCTGTATATGCGCTGTAATCTAAATGAAATGGTTGTAATTTTACTTATGTAACTTGAATATTCTCAAAGTCTACAATTCAGGTGTTCTGAAACTGCATAATTTGAGGATAATTGCTAAGACTCTCAAAGGAGTTGGTTGGCTCTAACTACCAGCCGCTTTGCAGGTGTCGTAATACTTTTCAACTCTGAACTATTCTTGGGACAGTAATTAGCAAATTTGCTGACAGTTACCCACTTCTAGAGGTTTCTTTTTTGCACAAACATTGCTTTTATAGATAAAGCTTTATTGCCCTTTATAATATATAATAAGCCAGTTATCTAGTCCCCTTACATAGAACCAACTCTGCATTATATTTAAGCTAACCAGAGCTGCAGAGGACCTTTAATCTACAGAGATACAGGTGAATCGTGTAGTAGTACCTAGTTTATGTCCGTTAAGTTAGTAAATACCAAGCAAGCACGAAGCCAAACTATTAGAAACTTTGTCTGAGAGGTAGCCTCTTAGACATGGTTTCCACGCAGTCCCAGGCGAGCAAGATTTGCACTGAATTTTTAATCGAGAGAGCAGCACTTATTTTGCAATAACATTAGGAAAACCAGTTTTTGTTGAGCATGAGCATGCGAACAAAGTATCCAATATTCAGTAGAAATTGAACATAAGTTACTTTACTTGTTGATAAACATAACGAAAAAGAACCTACATATTCAAACCTATTGAAAATGCGAAATTATTGTGTGAAGCTCTGCTGCAACTTTTAAGCCTGAAACTAAGGCTAGGAGACTAGCACCCATACATTTCCAGGCGACGACATTTTTAATCTGCTCTAAATGACATCTAAGCTCAACACGGAATTCTACTCTTGGCTTCAGCAGTCTAGTTCATGTTTCAAATGTGGTGCGACACGGAATAGGCGGATAGACGTTAAGTTAAAAAGTTTTCACGAAAAACTGCGATAACTGCAGTAACGGCCAAAGTTTCACACTAAAACCATATAAAAACGCAAATAGTGCAAAAGTTTGGTTAGTAACTCTCGATTAAGGGATTTTAGTCATATTGATAAATGTTGGAATAGCTAGGGATATTTACTTGGCCTTTGCCAAGCGTTCGGTCACGCTAGCACAATTTACGAGACGGGTCTGTCCGTTCTAGTTGGGATCTATTCCTGTGAATTTCATTTGAAACTGCACGGCTTACGAAGCTCCTGCTCTGAGAGTTGCAACTCAATATAAACCTGATATCATATAAATGTTGACTTAGCGTAGTAGTTAATTTCATAGGCACTCGAGATAAGTATTATTAGTTCATTCTTTCTGGGGCAGACTGGCGCAGAGTTCTGGGGTCCTTTGAATCTACCTACCTAGTCTTCATTTTTGTTGTGTGCAGTAAAATATAGTGACTTTTTTCACAAAAAGCTTCTCTTTTCCCACGTTCATTCCCACATCTGTGCCTAAAGTGCCCCTTTTGCTGCTTGAATTTAAAAGCTTTCAGTAAAAAGAGTTTCACGCAAGGTCGCCAAGTCGCCATCTGTTCTATATATAAACCAATATATATATAAACTCCTTCTAGAAATTATGTTTCAAGACAATACTGGTCTAAATAATATGAAATTCAGAAGATACAATAAAGGTAATTAGCCTCCTTAACAAAACGTTAAAAACTTTCAACCGCCAAGCAGCTGGAACGCTGGAGAAACGTGCCTTCCGAACTTTAAATTCGTATGAAATATAAAACTGGAATTTAGTCCAACTAGCAAAAAGTCAGGCGCATTGTGGTTTGGAAAATTTCATTCCGTTTGTTATCATTTCAAACAGAATGTCATCAGTTTGCAAACTAATTGGCACACGGTGTTAAAATTAATTGAAATCATGTGTTTGATCCATATCATAGTTATATCATAAAATAATTTTAGCTGAGCCACGTCAAATTTTAGGCTTTGGATTAGTTCAGCTTAAATTGATCCCATCCATCAAAATGGTACAATGTGAAACTGACATGGTCTACTATACGTGCTAATACTGGTACTGACATAAATTTGTATTTGTATAGGTGTGTAAGTAAACGATGTTAGTCTTCAAAATATCTTTGAACAAAAATTATTATTATTGCCGGAATGACGAATTATCTCAGCCTGCACAATGTTTTAGTGTCAATATTGAAAAATCACTTTGCAAAAGCGCGCTTTTTCGATATGTAATGCGGGCATAAAATTGCATTATTCATGTTCGCCCGGGTCACCCGAAACGCTCTGAATAGTTAAAGGGCACGTCGCTTATGGCATAAAAAAACATGCTTTTTGTATCTCGGAACAAACACACCAATAACTTTCACGGGGTTGGCAGAGTGTCAACGGTCTAACAATAGCTTGCTTTTGCAGTGTTTGCACCTACACCTGCACACGCGAGTACCTGTCATATCTGATAATGCTTTATTAGTCGCTAAGTACTGGTCCTCACAATAATATAGTTTCGTCGAGTCGACAAACAAAGAAGAAGTGTGTAAGGTTTTGTCGGAAAGTATAAAATCGATTCGTAGAGGAACAACTTAACTATTAAATATTAACTAAAAATTATTGCTATTAGATCCTTTCTTTACTCTCAGGATAGAAAATGACAGGTGACCATTTTAGTTAAGATTTAGTGATTTTGTGCATAAACGAATTACCCCCAGTGTCAGTTTATCGTCACTATCGTCTAAACTAGAATACAACCCTCGCATCACTCTACTGGCATCAAAAGTAGGTATGCCCAAGAAAAAAACAGCTGGTAGGACATTCGGTGTTTTTATAGCTCACTGGAAATCTCAGCTGTGTTATTCGCTAACGACTCACGGATGACCCCAGGGGTTGCCAGAGAACAATGGAACGTCCAAAGGCTTGATTAGCCTTTTACAAAGGTCTCCGTAGTTCTGCTCTGCTTTGCTTTTCGGTTGTAATCACAGAGCTTTGATTCAACGTATTTGTCTGTGGATGTGTCTATTTCGTACCTTTGCAGCGAAATCTTCAATGTTGATTGGAAATGCAACATAGGATTTTCTTCGTTACGCTTGCACTACTGCGCTGTTTTCTTACATTTTCTTTCGCATCGTAATGGCTTTGACTTAAAATTTATTGTATTTGCCTCAGTGATGCTACTTTTTCAGTTCTGAGAGCTCTTTGAAAAATATAAAGGATTATTATTGTCTGGTGCTATTTGCAGAAAGATATTATCTTTTATCTTTTTCTATCCAATAGGTTTCTATTAATTGAGCAATCTAATAATTATCTTTGATACTAGTTCCTACATTAAAATAATCATATTTTTGGAGCTACTGTAAACTGACTTCCTTCCTTGTGTAAGTTTATATGAAAGGATTTTATCTCATTCATAAAATCAGGTAGAGATTTTAATACCTTGCAAAGCTTGTGTAACATGAAATTTCCACGTCATTTCTATAAAATTCCAGTTAAGTCTCATACCGAAATCAGATATGACTTTCGGTTTGCATACATTTTCACAAGACTCGTAACGAATAAAATAGAGTGCTCTTTTTTATATTATCTTTAGAGTGTAAAGAAAATAACATTAAAGAGCTCAATTAGAAAAATAGCTCTTGAACTTTTCCTTGTCACAGTTGATTTAATAAACGTTTTAATTGAAGAATTCTTGAAGTCATTTTGTACAATAACTGCGGTGTGGGTTTATTTTATAAAAACTCTAATGAAGTGTTTTATGTTCTGTTTTAAATTAAAGAGGTATTAAATATCAATGGATCTCGATACTTGATAAGATTTTTTATGTGTAAAAGAAATGTTAAAACAAAATGTATTTGAAACTGCTGTGTTTGAAGATTGTTTCCATTTTAGTGGTGTGCTTCGAATGACACGTTCATCGTTCGCAGCCATTCGTCCCATCCCAGACGCGTTGTTGTTAAAATACAAAGTGTGTTTATTTTTAAAATTAATAATAGTCAAACCACTTGCCCGCCATCTCACCTGATGAAAAGTGATGATGCCAGACAATGATTGACTAGTTATATGTTTGCCTAGACAATGCCTTTTCACTCTTGCCTTAAAAAGGCCCAGGTTATAATGTTCCAGAAACAGATCCATTTGAAGGCATTTTTATTATAAAACTACAGACAGATGCTACGTGTACCAGCATGTTTTTACTTCTACTTCCATTAGTCACAGCTGCAGGCGTGTCATGCATGAACGTGGTATTATGATAGTGCTTTTTACTTTATTTATTACCATTTATTGCACCGTGTTACAATCTATAATTTGCAGTGGACTTTAAATGACTGTTATTAGTAGTAGTACCTAGATACCTACTTAATATTAGCGCTATGATGGAATTTTAGCGATAGGTTTTCCAAATTTCTAATAAAATGTAAAGTTATTTCTTTCATCAATAAGATATTTTTTTATTAACTAAATATATCCTGTTAATGTGACGTTAGATAAGTACCAAAAAATAAAAATAAAATGTCGTAAAAATGTGTAATTTAAGTTAAGATTACTAGGAGCCTAAATTTGGCCTTTATAAAATAAATCATTAAATCATAAACGTGAGTGTAGTTTAACAATACTTATACTATACGCTTGAGAACAAATTTTGCCTAAGAATAGAAAGCCTAAAGTCTCCCTTGTTTCCGCAAAAGTTTCAAAGCCAAACATTATAGGGGGCCCTTAAGTATTTTACTTTAGTACAACTTAGGAAAAAGGGTGCTGTCCTCTAAGTCTTTCATGAGATTCTCTATTATTAAATTAAATTATATAAAGAGCTCCTTTGTCGAGACGAATTTAATTGTATATTATTATTATTGTACATATTGGCAATATCACAGCTATGATTAAAGATTTTTAGTCAATACGAAATAGTTCAGGTGAATAAAATATTTAAACTGTAGGCCAAAATAGAAACAAAATTTTGCTCGTAACAAAATTACAAAATCAAACATATTTTGATCAAACATTTTTATTTGAATGTGGACATTTGAAAAACGTTCGTCGGCGCATAAAATATCAGTATGCCTATTTATCTCTAAATCTATAAATCCTCATAACTTTCAAGAGCAAAAAATACCATGACGTTTGGTTTAACTTTTTAGTAAAGAACAGAAACCTTGGTAGTATATAGTAGTACTACATCCAACAAAAAATCTCGTAGCACTTGTCTACAAGTGTCTACGGCGTAAACATTGAGTGTAGCGGCTACGGCTACAGCTTACAAGTGGTCAAATACAGAGCTCGGTCGCTTCACGGTATCATCTAAATAGTAAACTTTTTAGAAACGTTGTGGTATTTATTGAGATACAAAAAATTGCAAATAAATATTGAATGAATTCTTTATTATTATTTGCATAGGACGATCAACATGAACCATCAAAGAATGTTTATGACCATTGACCAAACCATACAGATCTTAACCCATTTATGAATATTTAATTAAAAACAAACAATAATTTGTAAATTTATTTTAGTTTAGTGAAATCAGCTAGTATTAATTTACCACAGGCAAGCTAATAAACAGTCGTTAATATAACATCACAGCACAGCGCGAGAAACTAACTAAGTAGTAACCTGTATTTGTAAATAGTAAACTAGGTCCCCGCATTTCTCTAGGTATACCT
>JARACY010006095.1:0-18896 GCA_029255725.1 Scrobipalpa atriplicella
GTAAGCTGGGTATACACCAAAAGTCTCGGCGTTCAACGAAATCTGACCCAATATTGCACATAGAGATCCAATAGTTTCGCTAAACTCAGGACTTAGCACTGATTTAGCAGTGGCTAAGTTGTTATGAATGAAAAGTCGTCTAACATCGAGCAAGTGAGGTCAAGTTTAGCTTGATGCAACATGTAACATACCGCCGTCTTTGCTGCGTATCTGTCTCGCGGTCTGCATGGTAGAGTCCTGCATGGATATCGAGTCGCCCGGCGCGTGGAGTAACAACCTGCCCACTCCTTCACATCGCCTGCAATTAGCAGAAGAATGAATGCATATTATGAAATTTTAAGTTTGTCAAATTGCTTATTGACGTAAAATTGGCGCTTCAAATAAATATTTATTCCTAGCACCATTTACCTACCTCAGAACTTCGTTCTGCAACACTTTCTTCTTTGCGTCGCTGTTGAGCATCTTGCAGTCATTTAGCCAGTTGCGGACCTCGTTGAAATCAGCTAAAAGTTGAACCGCCGCGTCTTTACTGTTGGAGGAATTTTATTTATTGTAAGATTTTATTGGAAAGGATAAATCACTGGCACATACTTAATGTTTTAACATAAATATTTACCTAAACTTGACTTTAGCTACATAGATGTGATGTAGCCAGGACTCGCACATTATCCTCAGAACCGTATTCAAACTTGCTACGTCTTTGGTCGCCTTTATCACTGGTAATAGAATAGTATCTGAAAACATGTTTAACAAGTTACAAGAGACTGTTACGTTGTTAAATGCGGATTTTTGTCCGGTTTGAATACTCACAACATAAGTCGTAATCATAATACTTCATTCATTGAGAACAAGAAGGCGAAAATGAAGCAAGCTCAAAGCTTAGTTGAGGTCAAAAATGAGCTAAATAAGAAGCTCAGTGAGACCACTCAGTGTTCTGATGGGGATGTGCAGTACACTTCGCTACTGGCACACGAACATGCACTCGAGACTTTGATTAGTAATGAAGGTAAGATGAAGCAAGCTCAAAGCCTCGTTGAGGTCAAAAATGAGCTGAATAAGAAGCTCAGTGTTCCGAAGGGGATGTGCAGTGCAGTACAGTTCACTACTGGCGCACATTGGGCAATGAAGGTAGAACTAATATGTTTATAACATGAAAATTCAATGGAATCTAGGAATTTCACACAATTGGGATTCCAACCAACGACCACTTTGTATCTAACTGAAGTATCGTTCGTTCACACCGTTACCCATTTAGTATTCTTAAACATCGATTTGGATCTGAACATTCTCTGTTAACTTGTAAGATAGCTAAAATACGCATTTCATGTCTGATTTAGTATGTTTACAGATAATGTGAACAGCATTCTACAAAGTGAAGAAATCTACATAGAAATACTTTTAGATACAGTAGCTAACAATGCCCCCATACTATTAGGCAACAATGGTGTTCGAAAGATGAAATCGGGTACGTTTTAAAATAACTGTAGGATGCAATAATTTGTGTGATTTTTGGTGTGACTTATAGATATTTTAACTCTTAATTAGTATCTTTACTGTTGTATTTTTCAGGTCGAGTGCATGCCAGTAAGAAAGCAGCCCATAAAGTAGCTGAATACTATCAAAATGTATTGTGGGGTGATGTGGGAAGTTGTCTGGAGCACATCGTTTTATGGTGGTCGTCCTACCCGTTGGCGACGAGGTAACTAAAGTATTAAGTTATTGATGCATTAAAAAAAATTAGAGAAGTGAGACAAAATAGGTTAATAATTACTAATGGCGTTTATAAATGATTTGACCCAACCAGGTACATGGCGATAAATTCAAAAAATGTTTTTCTACGTTTCAGATCTCCTAATACAAGTCAAAACTTACGAGAATGGCTATTCGTTACTTTCATAAGTAATAGTAAGTACTTACTAAGTACCTATAGGTCGATGTTTTAAATTAAATGAAGTGCAAGTATAGAAACTGATATTTTCTTTGTGTAGATACTCCAGAATTAGTACTAGCCGCTCTAAGAATACTAGCTGACGCTTTAGGATGCCATGTAACCTCTACATCGTGGGATAAACACTTCGGGTAAGTTTTGTTACAATTTTGCGAAAATACTTCTTTTGTGTCGCTAATATTTATCAAACGCGCTTTGTACACATTATTGTATTAGAACGGGTCTGAGCGCGGTTGGTTAAACTGTCAGCTCGCGACCACGATTGCAGCAGCGCGATCGAAACGTCGGGAAAAGGTATTTATCTCAAAATACCAAGTTTAACCAACCGCGCTCAGACCCGTTCTAATACAATAATTTATAAAAATGTCTGGGTAGACAACATATCTTATGGCATTATTATCTACTATTTATTTTTAGAGCAACACTGAAGACCGATCTCAAGGCAACTACGTTGAACGTCTATCCAGACTTGTCATTACAAATTACAGAGGTATGTGCAACAAAATGACCAACAATTTATTTTATATGAAATTCTTTTGGTATTTAAAGAGATTTTTATGAGAAGAAAAAAACTTAATGTATATTTATTTAAAAAACTGAAATCGAAATCGTTTTTTTTTTTTTTTATTTGCAGTGCACAGTATCAGGAGCAAAATTCGCCCTCATGCTGCAAGAACTAGTGACCCTCAACAACCAGTGCGAAGTCACTTGGGACTACATTCTGGGCGCACCGCTGGAAGACCTGCCTATCGTAGAACAAATACCTATTTTACATAGACTTGGTAAGTTAACTACTTTTTGTTGAGCAACTATAAGTAAGCCACAAAAAGATTTCTTTTAATAAATTTTTATGGTTTATGGTTTAAGACATTTATTTCCCATAAAGAGTACATACAACTCACTTCCATGAGAAACAAAACTTACATTTTATATGAAGAAATAGTACACGCATACAGAGATCCTTATAGTTATAACTAAAAGAAATACACTAGAAATAAATTTAGGTTATCGCGTAGTATATGCATAATAAATTTTTCAATTCCCTCACATCCAGGCAAGTTGCAAACCAATTCAATTATTTTTATTCCCAGTGAAATATTATATATTTAAAATATTTTAAAACAGGCCTTTGATGCTCTACCTACCCCGTAAGGAAACTGAAGTAACTCTCTACATTTCCAGACCACTCAATCCACACATACAGACTGTGGTGCCTAGCGGAGACGCGTCGCTTAGCTAACACTTGGGACATGGACGACTTTTTTAGAATAGCACACAACGACATGCAAGCGTGTATGGAACAGCTGGTTAACCTGAGGTTTGCAGACCATACCATTACTATTGAATCTGGTAAGTATGGCCTGAAATGGGTGAGTTATTTTTTCATCTAGGCATGCCCTGCGAGACACGTTTTCCATCAGCGTTTAAACTTTAGTAATGCCATCACATTATAATGAAATAATTAATAATTCCAGTATCGAATACCACACAAAATAGTGAAACATTTCACCATAAAATGTTGAACGCTAAAATATCAAAGAATTCTTTGCAGGAAAGATCGGTGTCCACGAAAATGTATGCGCCAAAATGAGAGAGAAATTAGTGTCTGAAGTAAAAGTTAACATACAAAAGTTTAAGGTCAGTTTATATATTTTTTCTTGGAGCATCAGAATCCGGGATCAATGAAATTACAGCATGCTGAAAAACTTGACATTTATACGTTGTTAGGTGAGGAGTAAATGCCCTAAAATCTGGTATGTTTTAGGAAGCGACCGAAGAAATAATGCAAGTGCTGTCATCAGTTTGTGCAACTACAAGTCTAGCGCATCTCACTATGATATTCCCGCGCAATTCGGAATGGAAGCGGGTGACACGGCCACCCACTCAAGAGTTCTCTATTTATGTACACGAGTTTCTCAGTAAGTACTACTGTATGTATACTGTGAGTTTCTCTAGCTTAACATAAACATGTTGAATGAAATCAACCTCGAATTATCCGCCATAACAAAACAAGTTACATGACCATTTAAATGTGCATAAAGTTGTGCGACGCCGATATGATTAAAATTAAGGTAGAAAATTTCGGAATGTACGAGTTTCCATACATGCCATTCGGTCTCCGCAACGCAGCTCAGACGTTCCAGAGGTTTATTAATGAAGTATTATGATTACGACTTATGTTGTGAGTATTCAAACCGGACAAAAATCCGCATTTAACAACGTAACAGTCTCTTGTAACTTGTTAAACATGTTTTCAGATACTATTCTATTACCAGTGATAAAGGCGACCAAAGACGTAGCAAGTTTGAATACGGTTCTGAGGATAATGTGCGAGTCCTGGCTACATCACATCTATGTAGCTAAAGTCAAGTTTAGGTAAATATTTATGTTAAAACATTAAGTATGTGCCAGTGATTTATCCTTTCCAATAAAATCTTACAATAAATAAAATTCCTCCAACAGTAAAGACGCGGCGGTTCAACTTTTAGCTGATTTCAACGAGGTCCGCAACTGGCTAAATGACTGCAAGATGCTCAACAGCGACGCAAAGAAGAAAGTGTTGCAGAACGAAGTTCTGAGGTAGGTAAATGGTGCTAGGAATAAATATTTATTTGAAGCGCCAATTTTACGTCAATAAGCAATTTGACAAACTTAAAATTTCATAATATGCATTCATTCTTCTGCTAATTGCAGGCGATGTGAAGGAGTGGGCAGGTTGTTACTCCACGCGCCGGGCGACTCGATATCCATGCAGGACTCTACCATGCAGACCGCGAGACAGATACGCAGCAAAGACGGCGGTATGTTACATGTTGCATCAAGCTAAACTTGACCTCACTTGCTCGATGTTAGACGACTTTTCATTCATAACAACTTAGCCACTGCTAAATCAGTGCTAAGTCCTGAGTTTAGCGAAACTATTGGATCTCTATGTGCAATATTGGGTCAGATTTCGTTGAACGCCGAGACTTTTGGTGTATACCCAGCTTACATTAAAGTCCCCGCTCCCTCCCCCTAAGTCTATGCTATGTCCTTTCTCATACAATATTTTATTTTTTGTTTGAGCAGGCGACGCCCCAGAGCAGCTGATGCCGGCTGAGATGTACGTGCCCAACCAGAAGCAATGGCTGACATTACGCGCTAGTAAACTCGCTGGACCGGTCGTCTTCTCACTGTGCTGTATCGTCATGTCATGAGTTTATTTATTATGCAATTTTCTGTATAATTCGTTTGAAACTGTAATTATTTAACTTGTTCAAATTGGGCTCTTTATAAGTTAGATTTCGACCTTTAAGTTTAAATTATCCTAAAATTATAGCCCATGAAAATATGTGAAAGATTATTATTAGTCTATGTATATTAGTCTAATAAAAAATTAATTAGCGTAAGTAAGTAATCAATAGTTCTAAATTATATATTTCAGAAAATATACTTTATTTTAATCTATCAAACAATTTATGTGTGTTTTTGTACAAGTCCAACATGAATTAAATATCAAAAGAACATAATTAAACAATTAGTTTTAGAGGTGTTTCATTCAAATGAAATTAATTTTTCTGTGATTTCATAGCCATATTTTTATTGATTTGTCATTTGATTATTTGCCACTAAACATCTTTTATTTGGCTACATGAGCAGATTTAAACAACGTATTATGATTAACACGTAATTAAACTTAAAACTAAAATACTTATTTCATTGCACTTTAAATCAATCGATCATATCACATAAACTTAATATTACTAGAGAACTGGATTATGAAATTACATTTCGAATGCATTCTAACTAACACATTTCTAGAATTAAAAGATGGTTCTGTCACATTCTAAAATTAGAAAAAGACAGAAAATCGGCAGATAACTTTTCAGACGTTTAACAAACATTGTAAAAAGTAACAAAAATCTAGATGATGTCATTTTTAAATGCGTAATTTTAAAATGACACCTCTAGTGCGGTCTAACCTTTATCTCCAATCTAGTTGTAGATTTTCTTCTTTTTCTAATGTGGGAAAGTTTCTATAGACTATCTAAGACGACGATTTATAAATTAAAAAAGCATACCTTTCTAATCGTCATCAGAATCCGACCGCCTACACTTCTCCTTCAATTTCTCGTACTCATTTCTCCTAATCAGATCTTCTTTCAACTTCTCCATATCACTGAGTAGACTACTCACTTGAACATTTTCCAACTTATCCAACTGATCCTGGTTGACGGATTCATTATCGTCACTATCTAAACCTGAATCGTCGTTATCGTTATGATTATCGTCGTCAGATTTGTATCCGATGCTTTTATCTTCGTCAGAGGGGGCGTGGCTTTCGTCTGAGCTCTCGGAGGGCTGTTGGTCGAGCCTGTAAGTAATAAGTAAGTAGGTAAGTAAGTTAATAAGTAACAAAAACATTTACAAGTAACATTTAAAATATTGAGGGATTTTTTAAGGCGGTTTTATCGCTTAGAGTGATCCCTAGAAGTATAAAATACAAAACAATTTTAAAATATTGTGCGCAAAGGTGGTCTTATCGTTTAGATCTCTTCCGGAAAACAAAGCAGTGCTATTTGTTGAGTCATTTTGTATGGAGAAGGGGCACTTTTTTTAATATGTATTTCAGCCTATGTACCTCGGGGAAAATTTATCAGTTTTATAGGTAGGTTCACCTAGGGGTGTCTTAAGTTTAGTCAGCTATACTCTGTACAACATAGCTTGATCTTTTTGATAGATGTCAAACACATACCGTTATGAAGGAGTCTCTTTCGCACCTGTGATGTTTTGATATTTCCTACTTGCTGTCACAGGACTCAAGCTACATTGGACAAAGTATAATTAATTACCTGTAAGCCTTGGGTACTCTGTCCTCGCGTCCCTGTCTGCTGTTGGTTCTGTCAGAGGGTTCTCCCTTTGGCTTCTTCTCCTTCATCCTCTTAGCGATCACTCGTTTCTGGTGGTCTAGTTGCGGGAATAATTCTGGAAACGATATTGGTAAAGTTAGAGTTTGTATGGAAGATTGTTTTAATGTATATTGAATTAAAAATATGCACTATAAAAAAACATTATGCTGTTTAATGGACACAAAAAGTTTCTACATAGTTGGCGTTTGCGCAACATTTGTTGCTTTGGTGTTGAAGGCTGGAGTTAAATGTGTAGGCCAGTTAGCCAAGTGATGATGGATGGGAAAAGGGTAGCTACCCGCCTGGTCGGGTGTTGTGACGTTTCTAATTTGTATATCTCTGTAGATCGCTGAGAAAACTTCGGTACCGCGTTTCAAAACTTGTGTTTCTTGATGTTCGACATTTATCGGGTAAGGCGCTCGCTTGTTTTTTCACCTGTTTTGTATAAAAAAAAATTAAACAAGAGACTTACCATGTCCACTATTGAGCGCTTCTTCAGCCGCGTTCATTTCAGCCTCTTGTATGGAGTGTCCGCGCGCGGCCGCCAGACGAGTCCCGCGGAAATACACGCCCACCGTGTATACACGTGTATTTGTGGGGCCGAGGCATTCGATCACTCTGCGGGGAAAATATTACACGTATAAAGTTTTGAATATTAATAAAATTTTATTTAAACTATTAAAATATCAAGAGATTAAAAACGAAACTTTAAAGAAATTGTATTTTTATAAGTAAAAATCGCTAACTACACAATCGAATACACAATAGCTCACACGGAACAGGTTTGAATCCCGCTGGGAATAAAGCCCTGTCGTCCTAGTAAAAATGGATGGGAAAGGGTAGACCTCGCTTGATCAGGTGTTGTGGCTCGACTGACTACACTAGAGGACTGACTGAGATCCAACCAGACATATTTGGAACACCTTGATATAACGTTTCAGCACCTGTTTCTTTTTGTGGCTCATAGATGGCATTGCTAATACGTACTTGTATAGAGGTATATCTGGCTCGCCTCCCTCCATGGAGCGTAGTGTGAGACAGCACTGCTGTAGTTTGGACTTGGGGTCGTTCCAGTCCTGGTTCATGATGAACTCTTGCAGACGAGGGAATAGGCACGCGTTGCAGAACGCCTGGCAGTATTCTAGGTTCTGGAACAAGTACATAAACAGTATTTTAGTTTGGGATCAAAGTTTTAGCGATTCTCCGAAGCGAACGAGTATATATAAGTCCGCAGTAGGAAAGGAATTTCCCAGAACTGTCCCCTTTCCACCAATGACAGCAAGCTCCCTCGACCTTGTGCTTTGCTTAAATAGATCGGATTTGCTGTCTTTTCATAATCATAATCCAACAATTTAAGTAAAAAAATTGATAAGCTATAAAGAACATTCTCTGTTACCTTGACAACAAAACTCCTAGGAACTCTTCGTGCAAGTCGGCTTTATATTTCTTAGTGGGCGACTTGGCTTTAGGTTTGTTGGAAATCGCGTATGAAGACAAATATTGAGGAACTACATATAAACAACGCTACTATGAACACTCTCTGTTACCTTGTCAACATACAAAGCTCCCAGGAAGGCTTCCAGCAAGTCGGCCTTATGTTTCTTGGTGGTCGGCTTGGCTTTAGGGTTGTTGTAGATCGCATACGAAGACATATTAAGGTCATCGCACACCATAGACTGCGTCCTGTTGTTTACTAGGGATGAACGGAGAAGCTGCAAATTTTTTTTTTTTTAATAAGTCCCGTTTACTATAAATATTAAAAAATTTATTCTGTGGAATGGAATTTAATGGTCTAAAATTTGAATTGTCTATTTGGACGTGTTTCTACGTAAGGTTAATTTTTGGTACATTGATGGAGCGCATGTTAAACCGTAGGTCACTGTTTTTAATTGTTAAACACACCATGTCAGAAGCCGATTAAGTAAGTAGTTTAAAATTTATGACACCAGGTTTTTTATCGGGTTGATCGACAGTGCTGAAATGTCAATGTCATGAGTTTATTGGCTATCTCTTTCATAAGCCAACGTTGAAAACTTATTAAGGAATGGTGCCATCAGAATCGACAGAGTTACCCACAGAAATTTCTCTGCTAGACATGGGTTGGCTTAGCAAGGTGTGTATATACAACGTGTAACAAAAAGGGTATATGCATCGAGAAAGGTGTGAATCTACCCATGAAACTGAACAACTTTCCCTAAGAAACATAGGTCGAAATACGAAATACAAAATGCATCAGCTGATAGCGCATTTACTATGGGAAGTCAAAGATTTTATTTTCGTATTTCGACCTATGTTCCTTAGGGAAAGTTGTTCAGTTTCGTGGGTAGATTCACACATTTCACGATGCATATACCCTTTACGTTACACGTTGTATATAAAGAGTTCTACTCACCGACAAATGCCCCTCATGATGGTCAGGGAAATGCCGGTACAGTCTGTCTGACACTACCAGTTGTAAGACAGTATCCCCTAAGAACTCAAGCCTCTGATTGGATCCTAGAGTAAGGTGGGTGAAGCCAACGGATCGGTCGGTGAACGCTCGCGCTAAGAGGCGAATGTGTTTGAATTGGACACCTGAAAATATTAAGCAAGTATAGCTGCCACGCCAGAGAAAACAGCATCTAATCCTGTGTGTGAAAATTCGTCTTTCTTGCAACGAACAAGCCTGAATATCATCACAGTCAGCCTTGTGTCATCCACTGCTAGATTTAGACCCAAAGCGCTTCTACAGGCTACGATTTTAGATTTGGAGCATGACTACTTTAGAACTTTCAGACCCTATGATTATCTCAAAGCTAAATAACACACAATCTTACAAGATAAATATCCTCACCAATAGAGTCTTCAAACTCAGTCAGTTTCTGCAGGAACTCGAAGTCCTTGATATATTTTCGATCACCTAACGGTTCTTGTTCCTGCAGCGGATGTAATCGCTCTTTGGTCCACACTTCCAATAGTTCCGGCTCTTTGTACCACAGAGCTAGAGAGAATACGCGGTCGGCCACCTAGAAAGGAATAAAGATTGTTACTTTAGAAAGTCACTGACTCAAACTGTTGCGATCAATGCCAAAAAACTGTAGGACCAAAGAAAATAACTTTTGGGAAGAATGTCAAATAACGGTGGGAACTGTTGGGAATATCGTCAACAACTGTTGGTGCAATGTCAAAACTTTTGGGAGCAACGACAAAAACTATTACGCACTATGTCAAAAACTGTTAAGAACATGTCAAAAACTTCTAGCAACAATGTCAAAAACTGTTGGGAACAATATCAAAAACTATTGGGGACCGTGTCAAAAACTGTTGGGAACCATGTTGTCGGTTGGAAACCATGTCAAAATTTATTAGTAACTCTGTCAAAAACTAGTGATTACGATGCCAAGTTCCTCAAATGTAATACGAATTTACCTTGAGTCCCGCGTCTAAGAATAACGCGCCCATAAGTGCCTCAAAGCAGTTAGCCATCGCGTGGCGCATCACCACCTCCCGGCACAAATCAGATCCGTGCGCGTACAGCATGTATTGCTCCAACTCAATGTTCTGAAACCAAACATCTCGTTTAGGAGACATCTTTCTACTTAATTGAAATATTTCAAACACTGACAGGATAAAATGGGTGGCGGTAGATCATTCCAACATTTCGTAGCAGCATAACGAAAGCTACATACATGAACAGAATTGTAGATTCTAAGTCTATGAAAATCTACTGCCTTACTCTGAAATAAAAATTACCTTGGCCAGTTGCGCCAAATGTTGATTCTGCACAATGGAAGCTCTATACGTGGCCAATCCTCCTTCAGCCAGTCCGGGAAACATCCTGAACAGATGTATGGACGACAGGAATTCCACTACTGCATCTCCGAGGAATTCCAGTCTTTCGTTGTGTTTGATCTCCGACTCCGTCTCGCTGTGTTTGCCGAAACGCGACATTATGTTTATAAGGGTCACGATACCTGAAAACAGAAGAGAATTTTGAGTATTTTCGTACTTTTATTCGCACATTTGACGACATGTAGGCGGTGTTCACACTGACTACGCGATACGCGACGGAGCGCGTGATTGTCTATGCTCCCATTGTGTTGAACAATGAAACATAGACAATACTTATCTGCTCTACGCTACGTAGCACAGAGCCAGTGTGTGTAAGATTTCATTAATTCTAAAATTGTCTCTTTTTTTATCACTAATCGACGAACAAGTGCTATTCATATTAATAACTAGCTTTCCGCCCGCGGTTTCACCCGCTTTAAATGAGTTTTCCCGTGGTGAAAAGTAGCCTATGTCCTATTCCTGGGCCTAACCTATATTTGTGCCAAATTTCATCGCGATCCATCTTGTGGTTGAAGCTTGAGTAACAAACAGCCAAACATCCAACATGCAATAGTAGGAAGTACGCGGCTACTCACTTTTAGACTTTTTAGACCTCAAAGTTTTGACCCTATACGGTCAGGAAGCCTCAGTGTCGCCTACAGCGCCACCTGTCGAAGGTCACACTTGACAGGCGGGGTTGTTTCTTTTTGTTATATGAATGTATAATGTAAGAGAGCAGAGTTAAAGTATGGAGATAATAAAAAAACATTATCTAGGCAAGTATAGTTCGTTTTCTTGTCTTATTGCCTGGCCGAGTGATGCCAGGACAAAATAGTAAGTCTTGGGATACGGCAGCCAGAGTATGGGGATCGGAGGATACATTATACTAGGAAGAAGGGTTAGTATAATTTAGATAATATTTAGGCAACTACTATTGCTACAAACTGCAAAAGAAACTATTCCTTTAAAAGGATACTAACCCCTTCCGATTCCCATCTCACAATTTGTCAAGCTGTTCCTCGCATGGTCCGGATTGGTCCCGAAGTTTTCTTTATACGATGGATAAGGAAAGCCGTTTGAAGTAATAGTTGCCTGAATATTACCTAAATTATACTAATCTTTCTTCCTAGTATAATGTATCCTCCGATCTCCGGTTGCCGTATCCCGCAATTTGTCAAACTGTTCCTCGCCTGATCCGGATTGGTCCCAAAGTTCTCCCTATAAGAGGGATGTGTCAAAGCTGTTTGTAGCAATAGTAGTTGCCTAAATATTATCTAAATTATACTAACCCTTCTTCCTAGTATAATGTATCCTCCGA
Organism: Scrobipalpa atriplicella; assembly: GCA_029255725.1. Lineage (NCBI taxonomy): Eukaryota > Metazoa > Arthropoda > Insecta > Lepidoptera > Gelechiidae > Scrobipalpa > Scrobipalpa atriplicella. Next base: position 11,966 of record JARACY010006095.1, read on the forward strand.
TCCCCATACTCTGGCTGCCGTATCCCACAATTGGTCAAACTATTTCTTGCATGATCCGGATTGGTTCCAAAGTTCTCCCTATAAGAGGGATGTGTCAAAGCTGTTTGTAGTAATAGTCGTTGCCTGAAAGTGTATCCGACTTTCTTCTCAAGACTGTCGAGGGATCGATGGAAGCGAAGATGGCGGACTAACACTGGTATTAACATGGCGTGCTGCAAAAATGATAGAATATTTTTAGAACCTAACTTCGTTTACATACAATCCTACTCTTCAAAGTTAGAGTGAACAGGCATCTTTTGGATAAGCTCGCTCCATCGTCGACTTTGTCTCTTTCGCCCCTGACCTAGACTAGAGTCAAGAGCAAGCAAACCCATTATCAATAAAAAAAAATAAAAAATATAACACCACCTTGATAACATGAAACAATTAAGTGTACTGAACTAAAACCTTGATGAAACTCAATCATTTTAAAACTCGTCACTCGAAGAAGTACGTACCTGCACCACATCACACATAAGCCCCGTAGTATGGAACCCCTCGGACGATATGGCGACAGTGACATCTCTCTTCATCTTGCTCTGAGTTCTCATCTCCTGCAACTTGGCTTCTTTAGCAGCCAACTTCTGCCTGTCCTTGAACGAGGGTTTCGCCATGTTGGCGATCAGGTGGCGGTACTTCACGTAGTAGCGCCACGCCTTTTGGTACCTGTCAAACAAACGGATAAAATAAGAACTCGTTGGCCACATTGCTTTATTGACCGAGCAGAGTATACTTAAATTATATCGCGAGCGTAGCGAGCGTGAGTTATTGTTTCATTCACCGAGGTATTATCCAGAGCGTAGCGAGCCCAAGTTATTGTTTCATTCACCGAGTTATTATATTGCAAGCGTAGCGAGCGCGAGACATTGTTTCATTCACCGAGGTATACTAAATTATATCGCGAGCGAAGCGAGCGCGAATTATCGCGAGCTTCATTGAGCGAAGTATACTTTTCACAATTTTGGTCAAGATGATACTCACTCTGGGTTGCCGGCGTAGCTGAGCTGCGGCGGTCGGATGCCGAAGTGCACGATCTCGGGGTAGAACCTCTTGTCCCTGTGCACGCGGCCGTCCTCCCCCGCGGGGGGGCTGCGGTCCAGCTGGTCCACGCGCACTGAGCATGGCTTCTTACCGGGGTATGTTACTATCATACCTAGAAAACAAATTCAGCATGTTTTTATAAAGGAAGTAAATTAATTTGCTGAACAAACCTTAGAGAAAAATATGAAAAAAAAAATGTTCTTTCACAAAAATAGTGTCAGCAGCTCGAGTAATTTTGTATGAGAGGTTCAATTTTTTTTTACTTCCTCAGTACTTCTTCTTCTGTGTCTAATCCAGACACTAATGTCTTACCTTTGATTCGGTCGACGAACTTTTGCCAAGTATAATGGTCCATGTCGTGAATGTCTTCCAAGCTGTCTGGAGGTATCAAGAGGCCACTTTCGTCCAGCAAATACTTCAGCACTTCGCACATTGATAGCACCTACAATTTTGATAAGGTATGTCTGACAAATTATGACGAGCATATACAACGTGTAACCGAAAGGGTATATGCATCGAGAAAGGTGTGAATCTACTTATGAAACTGAACAACTTTCCCTAAGAAACATAGGTCGAAAAACGAAAAAGAAAAATTGACCTTCCATACAAAATGCATCAGCTGACTGCACATTTAGTATGGGAAGTCAATTTTTTTTTTTTTCGTATTTCGACCTATGTTCCTTAAGGAAAGTTGTTCAGTTTCATGGGTGGATTCACACATTTCACAATGCATATACCCTTTCTGTTACATGTTGTATATGTTACAGTCAAAACTCATAACCAGTCAAAACCACTTTTAACTAAAAAAATCAGGCAAAAGTGGTTTTGACCGATGCTCTTAGTTAAAAACATTTTTGACTGATTTTTGCGGGCAAAAGTGGTTTTAACCGATGCCTTTAGTCAAAAACAGTTTTGACTGGTTTTTTCAGTCAAAAGTGGTTTTGCCTGATTATAATTCAGACTATCGGTCAAAATTCATAAAAAGTTAAGGTAGTCAGTGATAATTACCAGGAAATTCATAAAAAAAGTGTGTCACAAGTCAAGTCAAGTCAAGTCAAGTCAAGTCAAGTCAAGTCACAAGTCAATTCAAGTAACAAGTGACAAATGACAAGTAACAAGTTACAAGTGACAAGTGACAAGCTGCCCGTAAGGTCTACTTCCTGAAATGTCAACTTCCCGTAAGGTCTACTTACTGTAAGGTCAACTTCCCGTAAAGTCAACTTCCCGTAATGTCACATCCCGTAAGGTCAAATTCTCATAAGGTCAACTTCCCGTAGTAAACTAACCGTAAGGTCAAATTCTCTTAAGGTCAACTTCCCGTTAGGTCACATCCCGTCAGGTTAACTTCCCGTAAGGTCAAATTCTCTTAAGGTCAATTCCCCGTTATGTCAATTTCCCGTACGGTCAACTTCCCGTAAAGTCAACTTCCCGTTAGGACAAATTCTCATAAGGTCTACTTCCCGTAGTAAACTTGCCGTAAGGTCAAATTCTCTTAAGGTCTACTTCCCGTAAGGTCACATCCCGTTAAGTCAATTTCCCGTACGGTCAACTCCCCTTAAATTCAACTTCCCGTAAGGTCAAATTCTCATAAGGTCAACTTTCCGTAAAGTCAACTGCCCGTAAGGTCTTATCCAGTAAGGTAAACTTCCCGTAAGGTCAAATTCTCTTAAGGTCAACTTCCCGTTAAGTCAATTTCCCGTACGGTCATTTTTCCCTAAGGTCAACTACCCGTTAGGTCAAATTCCCGTAAGGTTAACTTCCCGTAAGGTCAAATTCTCACATTCCGTCAGGTCCGGGAAGTTGACCGTACGGGAAATTGACATAACGGGGAGTTGACCTTAAGAGAATTTGATCTTACGGTTAGTTTACTACGGGAAGTTGACCTTATGAGAATTTGACCTTACGGGATGTGACCTTACGGGAAGTTGACTTTACGGGAAGTTGACCTTACAGTAAGAAGACCTTACGGGAAGTTGACATTTCAGGAAGTAGACCTTACGGGAAGCTTGTCACTTGTCACTTGTTACTTGTCATTTGTCACTTGTTACTTGAATTGACTTGTGACTTGACTTGACTTGACTTGTGACTTGACTTGACTTGACTTGACTTGACTTGACTTGTGACACACTTTTTTTATGAATTTCCTGGTAATTATCACTGACTACCTTAACTTTTTATGAATTTTGACCGATAGTCTGAATTATAATCAGGCAAAACCACTTTTGACTGAAAAAAAACAGTCAAAACTGTTTTTGACTAAAGGCATCGGTTAAAACCACTTTTGCCCGCAAAAATCAGTCAAAAATGTTTTTAACTAAGAGCATCGGTCAAAACCACTTTTGCCTGATTTTTGTAGTTAAAAGTGGTTTTGACTGGTTATGAGTTTTGACTGTAACATATATATTTATGATAAGTTTTTGTATTGCTGTAGTGACGAGTTATCAGCCTTTCATCTAAATTGCAATAAACCGAAACCCTCGAGGCCCTCCCTCTATTGGCTTTTACAGTATATCAGGGAAGAAAATCATTTAAGAGTTATATCAATTTTTTATAACTTAAGAACTTGCTGATCTGATCAAGTATGTACCTAAAGTTTAGAAAAATACAAAGTTTTTTTTTTTATCTTTATTTCATATTACATGTTTTTGAATAATCTAACATACCTCGCATCCTCCTTCGTTAAGGAACCTCACAAATCTTGGAATGAAGTGAAACTGTGAGCATGTGGTGTCGTTCCCTTTTCCTAAATCCAAATCTATGAGTTCCAGTAATTCAGTAAAGAGAAACTCCTCTGAAATATAATGAATCAATATTGAGAAAAATATTAAATCAGGTCCATTTCCATCGTAGGTTAGGCAGAACAGCAATGGTTTAATAAAAGCCGTTTTCGCTGCATCTGACACATCCTGAGGGCTATTCCAGTCCAGATATAGTTCCAGGCAACCAACTTGACGTAGAATTATATACAGTTTTATATTCAAGTATTTAAGTGTGAATTTTAAATGAGGATATTTCCCCCCACTAGAAGAAGTCTGCCGATAATTATGGCTAGGATCTATTCCTCTACTAGGTACACTTTTTTTTAATAACTACTTTTCCAGCACGAAAATAAAATAAAAATACACTTACCAAACAAGTCCAGCTCCCTGATAGTAAAGTTCTGCGGCGGATCCTCCTCGACATACAGGATGGTGTATTCAATATTGAACCTGATCACCTTGCAGGTGGGCAGCTTGTTCAGCTTGTAGTGTGAGAACATCGAGAATCCAGAGAACAGGAACTCATGTTCGTCGTGACCGATGATTGTGGGGGATTTTATGAGGAAGTTTGTCGGTGGGGATACTGTTATGCTGGAATACATACATACATAAGTCACGTCTCTATCCCTAATGGGGTAGGCAGAGCGTCAACGACCCAAACGAAGGTCGTTGTAGTTTTGAGGGTTGCTTAAGATATAGCTGCATATTGTTGTAGTGACAGGTTGTCAGCCCATCGCCTAAATTAAAATATACTGAATTCCTTAGCTAATTTTTACAGCATGCCCGGGAGGTGATGCAGCTGGCACATTCTATGTTTTTCTATCGCTCCCAGTCCAGCATGGAATAGGGCAAATAATATGTATTACTTGAACATGGAAGGCAAACACTTTTTGATGTTCCTGTTTTTGTCATAAATGTAGCTTCTTAAAGTCGAATAAAACATACATAAACATACATAAAATCACGCGTTTCTCCCTAATGGGATAGGCAGAGTGAAAACGACCGATAGGTCATTTCGCCACGTCTGACAAGTTTTGAGGGTTATTTCAGATGGTCATGTGTATTGTTATAGTGACAGGTTGTCAGCCCATCGCTTAAATTGCAATCCATTAAAAACCCTTGAATCCCTTAGCTGGTTTTTACAGCATGCCCGGAAGGAGATGCAGCTGGCACATTCTATGTTTTTCTATCTCTCCCAGTCCAGCATGGAAGAAAAAGAACTTTGTTTATTCATTACTAATCATTAGAGGATCCTCCCGCTATCTATGATATCTGGAAATTGGAGGGTTTTTTCAAGATGGCTGCGAATCCACATGGTCCTGGACCACCATTTTTTTTTTAAATAGAGTGACCCATAATTCGTAAGTATGCTAATTTTAAAAAAAAAAAACGTTCGATTCCCGCGACAAAATTCAGAATGACTGGTTTATAGTGCCCCCGACAAGTCAAGACAAGAGCGAAGCAAACACGGCCGTATCCTTTTCTGGAACCTATACAACGTGTAACATAAAGGGTATATGCATCGTGAAATGTGTGAATCTACCCATGAAACTGAACTCCTCCAAGGAACATAGGTCGAAATAAGAAAAAAAAATAACTTCCCATACTAAAAACGCTATCAGCTGATGCATTTTGTATGAGAGGTCAAATTTTTTTTTCGTTTTTCGACCTATGTTCCTTAGGGAAAGTTGTTCAGTTTTATGGGTAGATTTACACATTTCTCGATGCATATATACCCTTTCTGTTACACGTTGGATAACTTACCGATAATGATACAGCTTGTCTATGTTGCTCTGTGTGGGTATACACTTGGGGAAGGTTTGTTCCCCCGCGTACACCCCATGCCTCATGCCGTGTCGCTTGGCTCGGGCGCTGCAGCGACACAGCGGGCCGCCGTTCATTTCGCCCGTGTTGTTGAACCTGGGAGACAAGAAACCAGATTATGTCATAGACAAATAGTAGATTGAATAAAGGCACCTGCGTTGCTAAGATTTTTCACTGGGGCGAGTCCCCGTGGCCAAATTAACATAAATATTTGTTATATCATTCATCAGTTTTCATCACATTTTTAGTCCACTTGATACAAAAAGCACCAATGCCAGAAATACAAAGTCATAAAATGCTTTTTACAGAGAAGGCTTGAATAAACTAAATTATTGAGTTTATGATCCATACCACATTTCAGGGTGCAATCTTCTAGGATGGCTCTGTTTTCTCTGAAGTTCCAGCATGATCCTGTCTGTGTACCCTTGAAGACCGTCTTCATCCAGACAATCTTCCTCACTTTCTGATGATGAAGAGCTTGCTTCCTCCACTGACATGAAAATCATGAAATATTAAGTATTGAAATAATAGTAGCAATAAAACCTAACTGTAACTACTAAGAGATTCAATTTTTAAAAATTACATAGGATGCCCATTACCCACCTTCTTTGCTTTGTTTTGTCAGGTAAAAAAAAAAACAAAAATACAAGCAATATAATGGGTAGGATTATCATTAGATCATTACAAATATGAAACACATTATTTCTTTGCAGTATTGCTTAAACTTTTAAAAGAAAAAAGATAGTACTAAGAAATTTTCTTACATCTATGCTTGCACATTTTGGCCTTTGGCGGTTTCAATGGAGGCAACTCGTCAACCTCAGGTCGAGCCATTCTGCCTCTTTCAATCAGCTCCTTGAAGAATCTATCGCACACTCTCTTCAACTTTGGTGTTTGTTCGACCCCCGCACCTCCTTGGATTGGCTTGTAGTATAGTTCTGCCGGAGAACTTCTGTACCACATCTTTGTTTCCTGAAATTTCATAAATTAAAGAGGACTGTTTGGCAACGGTTTTGTGGTGGTTGCAGTACAGGTTGAACTAAAAGCCATACAAACAATTGCATATTAAAGTCTGGCATAAAAAATGTTACCTCCAATTCTACATACATACATACATATAATCACGCCTTTATCCCTAATGGGGTAGGCAGAGCGTAAACAACCTAAACATAGGTCGTTCCGCCACGTCTGACAAGTTTTGAGGGTTATTCCAGATGGATCTGTATATTGCTATAGTGACAGGTTGTCAGCCCATCGCCTAAATTACA
>JARACY010006096.1:0-18895 GCA_029255725.1 Scrobipalpa atriplicella
ACATTCATTTAGCGGGAACTGTACTAATAAGGTGTACTACTAATTCCTAAAAAAACAACGATCATTCTTATTGCTAACATTTGTCTACGACTTCCTGATATGTATAAGACTTTGGCCTGGACTAAGTACCTATACAATACTATTTTTCTCAAACATGCACGTAAGAAAAACCAATACGCGAAGTGCCATATTGACGGATACCAACCCAATAATACCAACTTAACAACAAAATAAGGAAATAATGATTCAAAAAACACGGAAAAAATGGAATTTCATACAACATTATTTCCTTATTTTGTTGTTAATTTGGTATTTAGTTTTTTTTATAGGTTTCCATGTGGTCTTTTGTATGGACCATCCACTAGGGCCAAGTACTAGGCTGTACCGTCACTCACCTTTGCCTTAACAAAAGCGGCAAAACAAAATAAAAATTACTGGTGGGAAATTGCGAAAAACAATGCCATCAAACTGAAGTTTTATTTCAATGTTCTTCTTTTTATGCAGCCACTATGTGTCCCACTATAATGCTCTTAGATTAGTTAATACGAGTATATTACTTACTGCTACAGTATTATCGAATCGGCCTCTAGTGGCAGTAGTTCGGTTGCAATTGCAAGTCCGGTTGTCCAAACTAGTGAAACTTTTTAGTGTAAAAATTGCTGATCAAATTTTAAGAGTTGAACGTACCCATGAAACTGAACAACTTTCCTAAGTGCATCTACACCTTTTCGTCTCTTTCGCTCACTCGCGGGCTGGGATTTTTGCACTCTTTCACTCCTGACACAAAATAATATCGTACACTTATATAAGGTCTTTTTAAATTAAGTACAAATATTTTAAGGGTGGATTTCTGTCATCAACCTGAACAACTTTCTCCAAGGAACATAGGTCGAAATATGAAAAAAAAAATGACTCCGGCCGCTAACACCACCAAAATTAATAGGAACTTGTCTTTACTATTATAACTGTCAGCTGCGTGCCACTCATCATCATACGTTGTTATCAGTCTAATACTTTAACACTATCTATACAGAAATAAAATTATCATCTAAAATAATTTTAAACACCCAAAAAACAGCTTTAATCAAATCCTTGTTAACTTTTGTGTTCGTAAAACGAACGACTTTTATCGATAACTTACAGAATTTTACCACATCCCTGGTCTGGGTTGCCAATCAAATTTGTAAATTGATAAGGGTAAGCTCGCACTGCGATATTTTATCGCGCGAAAAAAATCGCCAAAATATGTGATGTATAGAGTTGTATGAAGGTGCACGCACTTACGGAAAATATATTTGCGCGAGATTCCAAATACAATTTACAATGTAAGTTATACTTCTTTAGGCGCGTTATGAAAAATTGGTGAGAGTGAAATTTTACGAGTAAAAAATGACAAATGTCAAAAATGTCAAATGTCAAACGTAAAAATGTCAAATGTCAAAAAAATTTCAATGTCAAATGTCAAAAAATTACAAAAGTCAAAACTGTCAAATGTCTAAGAGTAAAAACGCAAGGCGTTTTTGCCCGCGGGAAAAAAGCCGCTGGCGCGGAAATATTCGCGCATTTGTATTTGGAATCTCGCGCGATTATTTACCGAAGTGCGTGCACCTTCATACAACATCATACATCACAGATTTTGCAAATAAAAATCGCAGTGCGTGCTTACCCTTATTTTTATTGGGCAAAATGATGAGCTTCATTCAAACAAAAGTTAGCCCGAAAATTGTGCAAAATATGTTCTTGTTGGCAACATTATTATTGATTATTATTCTATCTTTGTCTATCGCTAGAGAATACGTGGAATAGATATATTATTCAACTATTTGTGGGCAACCAATAGCATCGAGCGTTTTTGTGTAGTGAAAATACAACGTATTTCTTTGAATGTGTGCGACTGGCGACAGCGGTTTTCACAGTTTTTCATACAAAATCAGAATGACAGCCTATCTATTAAACCCTATTAGACCATGCGATATCAAGACAGACTTACTAAGACTTAGCATAGTGTAATAGGACTTAGCAAGTTAGTCTGTCTAATTCACTGATTAGAGAAAGTCGCTGCCGCTCCCTAAAGCCTCTATTAGACCATGCGATATCAAGACAGTCTTACTAAGACAGTCTAACAGTCTAATTAGACAAGCTCGCTATTACACTGTGCTGAATACCGCATGCTAACTCATTTGCAAGGCGGACTCTGTCAGCGACGGTTGTCGTAAGAGTCATGGGAAAACTTTAGAAATACCAGAAAATTGCCGTAGCTCTTACCGCGACTATTAGTATGAATAAATATTAAAAAAACAAAAGAAGAATATGGGTAAAGAAGTATTTACTGCTGCGGGAAAAATTATCAAATATGCAAATATTGAGTGTTTTGGAACCATCTGACTCTTTAGAGTAGGAGTTGCTAACTTTGAACATCTTTTGAAATTAATTACTCCATATAATCAAAATACAGACGTCTGTCCTGTGCGGCGGATGAGCGCTGACTGAGCGGTCTAAGCGTGCTAAGTCTTATTACACCACGCGATGTCAAGCAAGTAAGCAAGTAAGCACGGCCGAATCCACTCGATCGGTCTAATTAGACAGACTAACTTGCTAAGTCCTATTACACTATGCTAAGTCTTAGTAAGTCTGTCTTGATATCGCATGGTCTAATAGGGGTTTAATAGATAGGCTGTCATTCTGATTTTGTATGAAAAACTGTGAAAACCGCTGTCGCCAGTCGCACACATTCAAAGAAATACGTTGTATTTTCACTACACAAAAACGCTCGATGCTATTGGTTGCCCACAAATAGTTGAATAATATATCTATTCCACGTATTCTCTAGCGATAGACAAAGATAGAATAATAATCAATAATAATGTTGCCAACAAGAACATATTTTGCACAATTTTCGGGCTAACTTTTGTTTGAATGAAGCTCATCATTTTGCCCAATAAAAATAAGGGTAAGCACGCACTGCGATTTTTATTTGCAAAATCTGTGATGTATGATGTTGTATGAAGGTGCACGCACTTCGGTAAATAATCGCGCGAGATTCCAAATACAAATGCGCGAATATTTCCGCGCCAGCGGCTTTTTTCCCGCGGGCAAAAACGCCTTGCGTTTTTACTCTTAGACATTTGACAGTTTTGACTTTTGTAATTTTTTGACATTTGACATTGAAATTTTTTTGACATTTGACATTTTTACGTTTGACATTTGACATTTTTGACATTTGTCATTTTTTACTCGTAAAATTTCACTCTCACCAATTTTTCATAACGCGCCTAAAGAAGTATAACTTACATTGTAAATTGTATTTGGAATCTCGCGCAAATATATTTTCCGTAAGTGCGTGCACCTTCATACAACTCTATACATCACATATTTTGGCGATTTTTTTCGCGCGATAAAATATCGCAGTGCGAGCTTACCCTTATCAATTTACAAATTTGATTGGCAACCCAGACCAGGGATGTGGTAAAATTCTGTAAGTTATCGATAAAAGTCGTTCGTTTTACGAACACAAAAGTTAACAAGGATTTGATTAAAGCTGTTTTTTGGGTGTTTAAAATTATTTTAGATGATAATTTTATTTCTGTATAGATAGTGTTAAAGTATTAGACTGATAACAACGTATGATGATGAGTGGCACGCAGCTGACAGTTATAATAGTAAAGACAAGTTCCTATTAATTTTGGTGGTGTTAGCGGCCGGAGTCATTTTTTTTTCATATTTCGACCTATGTTCCTTGGAGAAAGTTGTTCAGGTTGATGACAGAAATCCACCCTTAAAATATTTGTACTTAATTTAAAAAGACCTTATATAAGTGTACGATATTATTTTGTGTCAGGAGTGAAAGAGTGCAAAAATCCCAGCCCGCGAGTGAGCGAAAGAGACGAAAAGGTGTAGATGCACTTAGGAAAGTTGTTCAGTTTCATGGGTACGTTCAACTCTTAAAATTTGATCAGCAATTTTTACACTAAAAAGTTTCACTAGTTTGGACAACCGGACTTGCAATTGCAACCGAACTACTGCCACTAGAGGCCGATTCGATAATACTGTAGCAGTAAGTAATATACTCGTATTAACTAATCTAAGAGCATTATAGTGGGACACATAGTGGCTGCATAAAAAGAAGAACATTGAAATAAAACTTCAGTTTGATGGCATTGTTTTTCGCAATTTCCCACCAGTAATTTTTATTTTGTTTTGCCGCTTTTGTTAAGGCAAAGGTGAGTGACGGTACAGCCTAGTACTTGGCCCTAGTGGATGGTCCATACAAAAGACCACATGGAAACCTATAAAAAAAACTAAATACCAAATTAACAACAAAATAAGGAAATAATGTTGTATGAAATTCCATTTTTTCCGTGTTTTTGAATCATTATTTCCTTATTTTGTTGTTAAGTTGGTATTATTGGGTTGGTATCCGTCAATATGGCACTTCGCGTATTGGTTTTTCTTACGTGCATGTTTGAGAAAAATAGTATTGTATAGGTACTTAGTCCAGGCCAAAGTCTTATACATATCAGGAAGTCGTAGACAAATGTTAGCAATAAGAATGATCGTTGTTTTTTTAGGAATTAGTAGTACACCTTATTAGTACAGTTCCCGCTAAATGAATGTAAGACTTCCCGCTAAACGAACATCGATATCGATAAATTCAATTGATTGATCATTGAACAACACTAGTGATATATCAAAATCATTTTGCGTTTAAACCAACAATTTCTTGAAAAAAGTAGTGTTTGTGACTATCCGATGGTAGAAATTCTGTCTTTTTTCAAGGTACTTGTTTTATAATTTTTCAGACAAGTAATTATTGTACAATGTGGATTTTTTTCGAAAAATATTACTAAGCGGCGCATTGAGAAGAAATTGGGCAAGACTGACGTAAGATTCCAAGCGCTTGACGGATATAGGTACTGAGTACCTAACAGTGGCACGCGTCAAAAGCTCACATCGCCCTTCTATCGGGGAGCGCTAGCTCCATTTACTCTTCTGTGGTCTAATTAGACCGATCGAGTGGATTCGGCCGTGCTTACAACCCCTATTAGACCATGCGATATCAAGACAGACTTACTAAGACTTAGCATAGTGTAATAGGACTTAGCAAGTTAGTCTGTCTAATTAGACCGATCGAGTGGATTCGGCCGTGCTTACTTGCTTACTTGCTTGACATCGCGTGGTGTAATAAGACTTAAGCCTCTATTAGACCATGCGATATCAAGACAGTCTTACTAAGACTTAGCATAGTGTAATAGGACTTAGCAAGTTAGTCTGTCTAATTAGACCGATCGAGTGGATTCGGCCGTGCTAACTTGCTTACTTGCTTGACATCGCGTGGTGTAATAAGACTTAGCACGCTTAGACCGCTCAGTCAGCGCTCATCCGCCGCACAGGAGAGACGTCTGTATTTTGATTATATGGAGTAATTAATTTCAAAAGATGTTCAAAGTTAGCAACTCCTACTCTAAAGAGTCAGATGGTTCCAAAGCACTCAATATTTGCATATTTGATAATTTTTCCCGCAGAAGTAAATACTTCTTTACCCATATTCTTCTTTTGTTTTTTAAATATTTATTCATACTAATAGTCGCGGTAAGAGCTACGGCAATTTTCTGGTATTTCTAAAGTTTTCCCATGACTCTTACGACAACCGTCGCTGACAGAGTTCGCCTTGCAAATGAGTAAGCATGCGGTATTCAGCACAGTGTAATAGCGAGCTTGTCTAATTAGACTGTTAGACTGTCTTAGTAAGACTGTCTTGAAATCGCATAGTCTAATAGGGGTTTTACGATGAAACGAAACGCATGGAAAAGTATTGCCAGCTGTACAAGAAAATAAGATGTAATTTCTTTTAATTTTTTAATGTTGTATTCGTGTAGAGTTTGTTCGAAAAGAGAATAGGCATAGCATAGATAGAATCGGAGGGCGCACTTTTGTATTAATTAGCCCACGGCTGGTTGCGTGGCGTTTATGCCTAGGTCTTTGACCTAAAACCTCCAAAATTTTATGTAGAAGGTTACTGTTAAAGTCTTGGGCATAATCCTCACACGAACAAGCGACAGTTAATTAAATACAAATGCGCGCCCTCAAATTCCATGCCTGTTCTCTTTTCGAATAGACTCTAACATATTATGTATATGGCGCTGTACAGTAAAACTAAATCAAACCGTAACAGAGTGGTGGTTAGTCATCAAAAGCGTTCCCCTTCACCCTCTTAACGGTGTTTTTGATGATTCTTTTACAAGGGACCCTAGTTTTGAGTATTCAGTATAAATTTCAACTTGATACCTTCACGCATTCCTGAGAAAAAGGGTCTAGACTTGACAGACGGACAGACAGACAGACGGACAACCGAGTGATCCTATAAGGGTTCCTTTTTTTCTTTTGAGGTACGGAACCCTAAAAAGTCATGTTGCCATTAGGTCTCACAAACACCTATATGCTATGCTAGTACCATTATTTAAGAACTTGGAACTTCTATAATATTATTGAAAAGAAAATACCAAATTATCCGATATTTCGGTTATCACAATCTGGCAACATTATTAAAAAAATAGTTTCTTTCTTCTCTTGTTGGTGTGTGTTGTTTTTCTTTTGTATTTACATTTTACGTAAATAATGTCCTTCTCCGTTATCAATTAGTAAGAATGGCGATGTTTATTGATATACGATAAATTGCGTAGTACTAATTCATTATTATTATCTCTATAAGCCTTCCCCATTCGATTTAATCTTATTGCGAACTTGCAACTTCTTTGTCGTTTTGAACATACTCAGCAAAAATGGCATTGAATCTCGTGTTTTTACTACTCTCATTATTCGTAAGCCTTAGTTTTACGTACAAACCAGTAGTTCTAATTCATGGAGTGATGACGGGAGCTGGGAGCATGGAAATGATTGGCCACAGGATCCAAGAGGTTGGTAAAGGTTTTCTTTCTACATAATAGCATGGTAATGAATGAATATGAATTGGTAATGATTAGGCAAAAAGCCAGAGAAAAGTGTACTAATTTAGGGTTGGCTTAAGAATCCTGTGGCACAAGTTTCGGGTTGCAAATGGTTACACTTTATAGATATTATGTTTGTGTTACTTAATTTTGAAACCCTAAATTTAGTTCTCTTGCCAACAGTAGTTCTCTTATAAAAAAAGTTTGATTCAATAATAAAAACACAACCAAATCCTATAACAAGATACTCTTAGTTCTGATAGAACCACTACAATTTTCATAAGAAGATTATCTTATTAGAATCTTATTCCACTTTCAGAAACACCCCGGCACAGTTATCTACAATGTGAACAGGTTCGAGAGCTGGTCGAGTCTGGAAACCATGTGGCACCAAATACTGGAGATCGGTCAAGATGTTGCCAATATATCTTCAAGATATCCGGATGGAATCAATGTTATAGGTAAGACTATGTTAAAATTTTCTGCCACATCTAATTATTATGAATGATTTGATCCTATTTATGCACAGGATGTAATGTATTGTCTTGTCTTGTTAAGCTATGTACAAAGGCCTACCTCCAGTCTCTTAAACTCTCTTTATAGTCTCTACTTTATCAAGTGGCAAACTTTGGCTAAGTACTTACTTACATACTGTATCTACTTAATTAGTTACCTATAAAATACTAAGTTTTTTTTTATGAATATGTTAGCTCTACTATGTTTATAAGACTCAGTATCTTATAAGTACTGACTTGTTCATACTGGTCTCCAATTTAGCTTTTATTACAATATCCTGTCTTTTTGTGACTCGGCAATCAATTGATTAACTCAAATCCTTTATGTCGGTCAAATCATATATGATTGATTATGATTTGATTAGAAGGGGTTGGTCGTTTCAGCCCAACAGCCACTGCGACCTGTGAAGATCTATTGTAGCTTCGTCAAATCATATAACATGGGGTCCATGCTCAGCAGTGTTAAAGGTTCTGTAAGCGTGGGTTGATAAAAGATGAAATATCTGGTTTTTTAACAAATGTATACTTTCCCGTCTTAGGTTTTCCAGCACTCACTATAGTTAGTTTTTAATCTGCATTGAACTTGATGCTAACTAAACATATGTCTCACTTACTTAATTTAACGTAGTATTTTTATAAACTTAGCTATGTTGATTGTTTTTCCAGGTTATTCACAAGGGGGGCTGGTGGCTCGAGGCATCATACAGACCTATGCCAACATTACTGTGGACACATTCATCTCATTGAGCTCACCTCAGGCTGGCCAATATGGAGGTAAGAAAATAATCTTTTTATTTTTTATTTTAGGCATACCTTATACTATACTATACATAGTTCATTCATACATACTTAACATCTGGGTTTATTTACTGTCATTTACGGTATGATTGGGAAGAGAAGCAGATGCATCCTATGTTGTATTGCCCACAGTCTAGCATAAAAGTCAAAACACATTAAACATAGAAACACTTGACATGACTTTTTTTTAATGTTATACAGTGGCAACAAAGCATACGGCCCACCTGATGGTAAGCAGCACCATAGCCTATAACACCTACTACTATCCCACTAGATCTCAGTGAAATAGCAGAGTGCGTTGCACACCGTGAGACCTAAGGTGGAATGTCTCTTGTGCCTGTAATTTCACTGGGTCTCTTGCCCTTCAGACCGATGCGAAGCACAGAAGTGCGAACACTTCTGCTTGGCGGCAGAAATAAGCAAGAGGGTGGGCCCCCAGACGGGCTTTGCACAAAACCCTACCACCTTCAAAACTAGGATGACATGGAATAAAATTTGGGCTACTTTTTACTGCTGAAAAGAGCCATTTATTTTCTGCGCCCTTTTAGAAATAACACTGGTATTGTTTAAATCGGCCAAGTGCGAGTCGGACTCGCGCACGAAGGGTTCCGTTTCCGTACGATTATCTATACAACACTGGCAATATCACGTTTATGACAAAAGAAATACATCATCTGCGAAAATTTCAACTGTACAGCTATCAGGGATCATGAGAAACAGCCTGGTGACAGACGAACGGACGGACAGACGGGACAGCGGAGTCTCGGTAATAGTGTCCCGTTTCCACCCTTTGGGTACGGAACCCTAAAAAGACAATATTAGTTAAAACCTCAATCAACTTATTGACAATCCTGTTAATCGGATTGAAGCAAAGTGCGGGTAATAAAGTTTTGATAGATATAATAATGTCTTAAAGTGCAAGTGAAAGTTACTAAATCACATTACATTCCATTCTTTCAGCGGGATTCCTGCACCTAGTATTCCCCGGTCTAGTGAAGGAGTCGGCGTACGAGCTATTCTACTCGCGGGTGGGACAGCACACGTCAGTGGGCAACTACTGGAACGACCCGTACCACCAGTCCTTGTTTGAAGAGTACAGTGTGTTCCTGCCTTACATCAACAATCATGTTCAGTGAGTATTTGCAGCAATTTTTTATTTTCTACATACATACATATAATCACGCCTTTATACTCGTGTAACAGAAAGGGTATATGCATCGAGAAATGTGTGAATCTACCCATGAAACTGAACAACTTTCCCTAAGGAACATAGGTCGAAAAACGAAAAAAAAAATTGACCTTCCATACAAAATGTGTCAGCTGATAGCGTAATTATTATTATTATTATTATTTATTAATAGCCAAGCAGCAGAATTGCTGATGAGGCTATATCCATAGCTGGTGTGTGCGCTAGTATTTTATTAAAGTCCTTTTTTTTTTTTCACTAAAATTAGTATGGGAAGTCAATTTTTTTTTTCGTATTTCGACCTATGTTCCTTAGGGAAAGTTGTTCAGTTTCATGGGTAGATTCACACTTTTCTCGATGCATATACCCTTTCTGTTACACGATGTATAGGCAGAGCGTAAACGACCTAAACAAAGGTCGTTCCGCCACGTCTGACAAGTTTTGAGGGTTATCCCAAGTAGTCTGTATATTGCTTTAGTGACAGGTTGTCAGCCTATCGCCTGAATAACAATACTGAAACCCTCGAATCCCTTAGCTGATTTTTACAGCATGCCCGGAAGGAGATGCAGCTGGCACATTCTATGTTTTTCTATCACTCCCAGTCGAGCATTTTTGTTTTCTAGTGGAGGAAACGACGCCGTGGATGTTTTAAAATAGATCTGTTTACCATGCTGTTCACTCTCTAAATAACTTTATTTTGCTTTTAAAGATATTACAAACCATGCAAACAAAGCATATATTATAACATAAGCATAACACAAGTAAATTAATTTCACTCTTTTGCACATTCATTGATTGCGGATTTTATGATATAAATAGAACTCTTCCGACACAAAACTTTGGAACTTTAGTGAACTGGCTAAATCACAGTTATCAATACCTACTAGTCCAAAAGTTGATAATATTTTGCTAGAACAGTGTGACCATGAGTGTGACGTTGTATATGAAGGTCAATGAAACTCGTTTAAAATAAATTGAGGTCACGAAGTCGCAAACGCATGTCAGCGGCAGAATATCACACTTGAATTTGTTTTAGAAAGTAGCTGCCAATTTTCGCCGATTAGCCAAGCGGTTCCATGGTGTAACGGTTAGCACTCTGGACTCTGAATCCAGCGATCCGAGTTCAAATCTCGGTGGAACCTGAACTTTTGCAATTCTATTTTTACTTAATTTAAACGCTATTTAAATCAAAGTTTTTTATTTTTTACTAAAACAACGATTTAAAGTTATTATTGTGCTCAAGTGGTAATTTTTAGAGTTACTTTTATTGAATCGCACAACGTCGTCAATATTTATTAAGTACGTCATAATCATATCAAAATATAATAAAGTGACATCGTAATCTAAAATAATAATAAGCAGTTCATAAAGTGTTTGAAGATAAGACTGTCTGAATTTTAATACAAAGTTAGTAGATTTACTTATTTCAACATTAATAACGTAGTGTTATACCGAGTAAAAAAAATTGTAACCAAACTTAAGGCTACCTACCCATGAAACTGAATAACTTACCCAAAGGAACAAGGTCGAAATATGAAAAATAAAATGGCTCTCCCATACTCTGCCGCTAACACCATTTATATGGGCAGACCAAATGTTTTTTTTTCATATTCGACCTATATTTCTCGGGGAAAGTTGTTCAGTTTCATTGATAGGTTCACTTCACCATAAGATGATTGCTGATGCAAGTTGTATGCAGAAAATGTCATTTTATAGTATAGGCTGTCAGTAATCACCTTATGGTGAACGGATTATAGTCATAAAGTTCACATTCATATATTTGTTCCTACTGTCTATTTTTTGTTCTTGTGATATTTCTTTTTTTTTTTTTCAGGTCAGCAAAGTCCGCGGAATTTAAAGCAAACTTTTTGAAGTTGAAGAGGCTCGTTCTAGTCGGTGGCCCTGATGATAATGTGATCACTCCATGGCAGAGCAGGTAATTTGATTTCTCTATTTAGCCTATAACCCTCAAAACTTGTCAGACGTGGCGGAATGACCTTTGTTCCGTCGTTGACGCTCTGCCTACCCCATTAGGGATACAAGCGTGATAATATGTATGTATGTATTTAGCCTATATTAGCCCACTGCTAAGCATAGGCCTCTTCTTTTATGCGCCATTCATTCCGATCCTGTGCTATCCGTATATAAGTAGGTTTAAATTGAGTTTTTAATTAATTTTGAAAATTATTGACCGACCACGGTTTTTGTAAAGGAAGCATCAAGTTTAATATGAAATCCAACTCAAACGATGGGCAATTTTGTTATGATTAGAAAACACTAGGGCTCGTATTTATAAAGCGATCTCAAGATTGAGAGCAATATTAAGTATCGATTTGACAGGTCGTTTTGTACTGAAATTACATTACTGATACGAACTCAAACTCGCTGTCACTCTTGAGAGCTGTTTATAAATACGGGCCTAAGATTTAACGTATCTTCCCGTGTGATAATGATAACAATTTAAAATAGCATCACCCATTTTCGCACCCACAGTCGATTATATTGCATAAGCATTCTGAGTATGGCGGATACTCAAATTCTGACGTATAGTTTTGGCTAGTGTAGTAGTAATATACATCTACTGTAGAATCCATTTTCACTATGACTAATTTGAACTATTTCGCTAAACCATACTTTTCTCATTACTTTCCAGCCAGTTCGGATACTACGACACGAATAACGAAACCGTCATAGATTTACACCAACAAACCATTTACCTCGAGGACAGAATCGGCCTTCGAACATTAGACAAGGAGGGAAAACTGCACTTAGTCACTATACCGGGTGTGAATCACTTCAACTGGCATATGAATGTCACTATAGTTGACGATGGGCTGCTGCCTTATCTAGACTAATATATAAATAAACAGGGTGTAAAAAAAAGTAATGCGTTCCTTGAAACCACATGTTCTAATAATGATAACAATCAACTTTCCCAAAGCACAAAAATTTTAGCTTGAAATAAAATTTTGCCGTGCCTATACAAAATTCCAGACGAGGAAAGAATCTTTGTATTAAAGAAGGCAAAATTATTATTTTTTAGTAAAAATGTTGTGTTTTGGGAAAGTTGTATGGTATCACTAGTAGAACATGTGGTTTAAAGGAACGCAGTACTTTTTTTTACAGCCTAGCTAGATCAATATAGGTATGAGATCTGTACTTTCAAATCCTATATGACCTATCATAAAAGTGTCAAATCTCGTGTTAAGAATAAGGTAGCTAAATCTATCCTAAGAGTGTTAAATATAATCTAATCTAATATAGCGGTTATTGGGTCCCACTTCTGGACAACGACCTCTTACAAATAAGTAGTAACTAAATCATATTTTTATAGTATTGAGAAGTGATTAAATGGACCTACTTGTATATAACACGTGCACATAAAGAAACGATCTATAAATGGCCGACGCTCGCATGCATTCTCGCTCACTCTATTAGGTAGAGCGAGAACGCATGCGAGGCGGACCAATCACGAAGCGAGCCGACGCCATTTTCAGATCGTTTCTTTAAACGCACGGCTTATATTCATTCATAGTGAACAAGTTATTGACTACATAAAATGAAAATCCTTGAAAATGTCTTAGAAAGCTGCTTCGTTCGATAATTATCTGCAAGAAAAATGTCTTCCATACCCAACTAAGCTGTTTTGCCATCGGATTAATTTTATTTCTTTATTTTATTTTATAGCCCAATCAAGTAAAGGCCTTGCTTGTCATATTATGCTTTTAGGAAATTTTATAGTATAAGAATGGTTGTGTATGTAGTGATTTATGAACTTATAATTATCATTAATACCTCTTAAAACATACTCAGTGAATTTTTATAGAATGTAATACTCTAAAAAGTATCTCGAACATTATTTTTTTCTATAATTTTTTTACTAATTGGTTATATTGAACAACAACAAGGTACCTACGTTAGTATCATATTTTAGAGGGCTGTGTGTTAATAGTTTATTTAAACAGGTTTTATACATTTGGTAATGTAACCAAAAATATATAACTCTCAGAAAAACTTATGAACTATACAAGTGTCAATTTAATATCAATATAAAATAACAAAATCAATAACAAAATAATGTACAAAACTTAATTAAGGAAATGGCTGTTCTGTAATTTATTTTAGGTTAAGTATAATATCTGTGTATTTTGCACTTTTGTGGAAATATATTTTATATATTGTGATAGTAAAGCTGTTTAATTTACTTGAAAAACGTTATAAATTTTAGTCAGATACCATATTATTGCATTCCATTATACATTTTATTTATTAATATTTTGTTTATTAAATATAATAATAATAATTCTTCCATGCTGGACTGGGAGCGATAGAAAAACATAGAATGTGCCAGCTGCATCTCCTCCCGAGCATGCTGTAAAAACCAGCTAAGGGATTCGAGGGTTTCAGTATATTGTTATTTAAGCGATGGGCTGACAACCTGTCACTACATCAATATACCTATAGATCTATCTTAAACAACCCTCAGAACTTGTCAGACGTGGCGGAACGATCTTTGTTTGGATCGTTGACGCTCTGCCTACCCTATTAGGGATACAGGCGTGATATTATGTATGTTTGTATAATCTGGTGATAATGATAAGATAACTGATGATAATAACTGCTTTGAGATGTGACTAAAATTCTTCAAATTGAGATAAAAGAAATACTAACCTGTCATATCACAACATTTCGAATATAGATAAAGTATCTATTCATAGAAACCAAAAATTCAAATTCTCTAAGTCATTGTACTACACATATCACTCAAAGATAATTATCAGTTTAAAAGTTTAACCATATAAGGCCATGTAGATAACATTTGAGAATGCAAACAAAAGTTACTCATTCTATCTTGCTCATTCAAATTTTTTTTACTTAGAACGTATCTGTTATCACATGGGTTATCTAAATTAGTTCCGTGTGTTATCTCGTTTGAAGGAAGTTTGGATTATAAAGTAAATTATGACATTTAAATGTTATCTAACATCAATAACAAAAATAAATTCTCTGTAACATCATTTCATCCAATTTGTTTGAAGTTTTCGAATCCATTATCTAAACTGTGAACGACAGTCAAGACTAGGTACTTATTTTTTTTAACAATCTCTTATTAGGTAGATTGGTAATCTAATATTTTATCATTTTATTAGCAGATGGGACACCACAGGCTCATAATAATTAGCTGAGGGAATAACCTTGGTCCCAGGTATTAACCTGGGTGACGTATTTATCAAACTTTTTTATCGTATGTTACGTTTTTTTTAACGATACGAATGATAACATGTAGGTGCAAAGAACTAGTACAACCGTTCCGCGAGACTACCAAAAAGATTATTATCGTGTTAATAACCCCGTACAAAATTATTTTTAAAGGATAAAAATGTGACTGCAGCGCTGTCTGTCAAAAAAGATGGTTCCGTGCTTCGGAAGGCACGTTATGCAATCAATCACAGGCCTATAAAGCGGGTTAGCCAAAGGTCATCTAGTCGTTCATCGACCCCATATCAAGATGGGAATGCAATCACTGTTTTGTCTTGATGCACATTGCACCTGCCATACATGACTAAATGCACGCACATGATCCAAGGATGACTCATTGCGTTTCTCGATATGCGGTGCCGGGTTTTAAATTACTGCAGTCACAGAGTAAAACAATACTTCTCTTGTACTGTGCTGTATTCTCATTATTATAAAAAAAAAACACAGAATTTTTTGTACCTGAAATAAGTAGTTGATACTTAGAGTTGTTGGTACTTAGAGTTTTCTCAGCTATTTTTCTATGAATGCTAAGTATGCTAGCTATTTTTCTAATGAATGCTATGCTGGGTCACCGTCGGTACTACGGTACATATCGTATCCTATCTCTCGTAAGTACAAAAGATCAAAAAGACGAAGTATTCCTAGCACGTTGATGAATAAAATTGTAGATGTCGCAGTGATATTGTAAATCCCGTGATATTGTAATTTAACTAGTGAAATTATAATTTATCGGTAGGTTAGGTTAGGTTAGATTATAAATTCCCTAAGATACATTATAATATAACGTCTTTGACTAAATCCCTGCGACATAGATAAGAACAGAGAGAGATGATACCCAGATTAATTCCACGGTTTTGTCTGATGGTCTGACTAATCAATAAAAATATCAGGCGTTCGAGTTTGTCTGGGTCAAAGTCACCAGGGTTCAATTCCTTCACCTATCTTCCTAAAAGCGAAGCATCCCATACATTACTTACCCAACAAATATAGACAGTTTCATACTCAGTTCAAGTCACGCAATGAACGTTCAAACTGTTACTTTTTAAACTGTCGCGTACGCATCGGACCTGTATCAAACAAACATGAGTCATGCTTTCCTCAAAGCATTCCTTACATCAATTTAGTAAGAGCTGAGACCATGACTCACACGATAGCATAACGTCTCCCACGGTTATGCAAAATGTTGAAAAACGATGAAAAAGAGTTGATAACATTCTGATGTTTGTTGTATGAATCAGTATAGTGCCTTAAAATCTTGCATATGGGGTAAGCAGAGTAACAACAGCTATTATAAAAGCCGTTGATTGATTGATTGTGAGATAGGTCAGTACTAGATGAGGTAGGTATTGGTATCGATTCAAAGGACACAAAATCACTAAATCTTAACTAAAATGATCACCTGTAGGTACGTCGTATCCTGAGAGAACAGAAAGGGACGGCAACAATTTTGGTTAAGATTTAGTTAAGTCATGCATGCTCTCCACGAATCGATAGCATTGTATATATATATTCTTTATTGTGTACAAAAAGTTTACAATAAATAAACAAACTTAAATTTAGTTCACAAAGGTGAGCTAATCTCATTGTTGTAGTGACATAATACTTATTTTTCACCACATCGCAATAATAGAACAAAACTGACTAAGACTGAGCTGCCATTTCCACAGTATTCCTGGGAAGAGAAAAGCTAGTGCATTCTATGTTTTGTGAAAAAGAATTGATAGATAACATCATGCAGTTATATGAATCAACATTTCAGACGCAAAATGATTTGGTAGAGTCTTAGTATTTAGCAATGTTATCGATCGATTCGATTCAATTGATATAGAAATTTCTTAGTAATCTCATACGATTTATTAGAACTGCTTGTTAGTAATTTAAAGGAAGTAAGCAGGAAAGACATTCAGCCATTGAATAAAAAATGACGAGGAAAATGTAAAGTCAAGGATAACTAACGTGTTTGTTTTAATTTGTGTGAACCTACTGGTCTAGTATTTACTTAGTAGTCTATTTATAATGCCTATTATGTAAGGTTTATTTTTTATTAAAAATTACAGGGTGTAAGGGACAGCGTAACAGAAACTGATAGGGGTTGCTCAGTCTACGAAACTGAACAACTTTAACCGGGAAATTCTTTCAGGAAATAAAAACAATTTTGGCATTCCCATACAAAATGCCCATCTCGACGGAAAAGCTATTTATTTTTCATTTCCCGAAAGAATTTCCTGGTGAAAGTTGTTCAGTTTCGTTATCTGAGCAACCCTTATCAGTTATCGTTACGCTGTCCCTTACACCCGGTATTGAAAATGACCCTGAAAGCACACTAGACACCAATAAGAGCAATGAACTTAATTCAAATCTAAAATTAGACGATCGATGTGCAAAAAACTAAAACAGTCGCTCGAGGAAAACTGGTTCTTCGAATCAAACCAGTTCTGCCTAAAGTATCAATGAATTACATTAGCAAGCACACTAGTTTTTAAAATAAATTTAATATTGTTATTAGATGACTTGTTCAAAGAAACGAGCATAGAAAGCTGTTGTACTCTCCTAATAGAAAATAACAGGTCACAATTTTAGACAAGATTTAGTTATTTTTGCGCAGCCGAATTGCCCTCAGTAGCACACTTTTTTTTTTTTTTCAATAAATATATCTGCAACCAAAATACACAAGCTCTCGAAGAAAAAATATCTATTCATATAATATTATGCTGAGAAAGTATGTTTTTCCATCGAATACATAATAGTGCTAATTATGATACGCGTGGGTTTTACTTGACTGAAACAATATAATATTCCTGAAGGAAAAACACAAATAGAAAGACCTTATCCGGAAGAGGATATAATAACAGGAAGTACTGTTACTTATGACATGTGTGTGGCTTCGGTAAAGTCCCTTTCAAATACCAATCTCTTACATCATGAATACCCATCGAGATCATGAGTTCGATTTCCATTGCGGACACGTAGATTTATCAATCAATTTATCAACCTTTAAAATTGTTGCCAGTTGCTCAGGATAGAGTAGTTAAAATTGCCTGATTGTTAGACATATTAAGGCACTATACTGATTCATACAACAAACATCAGAATGTTATCAACTCTTTTTCATCGTTTTTCAACATTTTGCATAACCGTGGGAGACGTTATGCTATCGTGTGAGTCATGGTCTCAGCTCTTACTAAATTGATGTAAGGAATGCTTTGAGGAAAGCATGACTCATGTTTGTTTGATACAGGTCCGATGCGTACGCGACAGTTTAAAAAGTAACAGTTTGAACGTTCATTGCGTGACTTGAACTGAGTATGAAACTGTCTATATTTGTTGGGTAAGTAATGTATGGGATGCTTCGCTTTTAGGAAGATAGGTGAAGGAATTGAACCCTGGTGACTTTGACCCAGACAAACTCGAACGCCTGATATTTTTATTGATTAGTCAGACCATCAGACAAAACCGTGGAATTAATCTGGGTATCATCTCTCTCTGTTCTTATCTATGTCGCAGGGATTTAGTCAAAGACGTTATATTATAATGTATCTTAGGGAATTTATAATCTAACCTAACCTAACCTACCGATAAATTATAATTTCACTAGTTAAATTACAATATCACGGGATTTACAATATCACTGCGACATCTACAATTTTATTTCTTTATTTTATTTTATAGCCCAATCAAGTAAAGGCCTTGCTTGTCATATTATGCTTTTAGGAAATTTTATAGTATAAGAATGGTTGTGTATGTAGTGATTTATGAACTTATAATTATCATTAATACCTCTTAAAACATACTCAGTGAATTTTTATAGAATGTAATACTCTAAAAAGTATCTCGAACATTATTTTTTTCTATAATTTTTTTACTAATTGGTTATATTGAACAACAACAAGGTACCTACGTTAGTATCATATTTTAGAGGGCTGTGTGTTAATAGTTTATTTAAACAGGTTTTTATACATTTGGTAATGTAACCAAAAATATATAACTCTCAGAAAAACTTATGAACTATACAAGTGTCAATTTAATATCAATATAAAATAACAAAATCAATAACAAAATAATGTACAAAACTTAATTAAGGAAATGGCTGTTCTGTAATTTATTTTAGGTTAAGTATAATATCTGTGTATTTTGCACTTTTGTGGAAATATATTTTATATATTGTGATAGTAAAGCTGTTTAATTTACTTGAA
>JARACY010006097.1:0-18895 GCA_029255725.1 Scrobipalpa atriplicella
AATGGCGAAATTAGCGTCTGACTGTTTCTTAGATCTTCATGAGTGAAAAAAAAGAGAATCACCAAGATTTCGTTCGCAATAGAATCTTTATTACTGGATCCCAACCTTACAAAACTGTGATGAATGAATACAAAACAGCAGGGTAAATGCTTTGCTTTTCAGGGACTCCACATGCACCGCTGCCTTGCTCTGTCGGGGTTCCTGACGGTGCTCCGTCACGTGAAGCTGTCCGTACATTCTCCAGCAGTCAGAGCTCGTACAGCGAGCAGTTCAGCGCGCATTCCTACCTCACACAAGTAGCTGTTGACGTACACGCTGACCAGGGAAACAGCCAGTTAGTATCACATTTGTAGCATAGCAATTCGTAGTTACAAAAAATCACGACTTAACTAATAAAGTCTCTACTTTTCATTTTCTATTGTGAGAGAACAAAAAGGGACGGCATTCATTTTAAGTCGTACCCTCGACGAATCGATAGCACTGTATTTACACTAACACAGTAGAAGATGAGTAAAAGAGTTGGTCCTAAGATGCTACCATGTGGCAACCCAAAAGCTTTAGTGAAAAAATATAGGAATAAAATCTCTTAATGTTGGATACATTGCGTTCCCACTGCACCTTATTAGATAAATAAATGACAAATACATACTTTAAATGTTACTCTTTAGTCCATTGTTAGAAGGATTATTTTATTGCATTGTTAGATATTCAAAAGTATGAAAGCCTTTTTGCAACCTACAAATATTCTAATATAATATTCAGTACGCTTATTGCAGAGTAACTTCACGAGTGCGGAATGAAGCGATGTGTATGGAAGTGGTATCGATATTGCGCCGATGTCTCGTTCAAGATGCCGCTGTGAAAGAACTTCTATACACCAGTAAGTTTGCAGACAGCCTTATGTTTATGAGCAGATGTTCAATCACTGTAGTTCGGTATGATAAAGACAATACTTGTCGTTAAAATGCTTCTTAAAATGCTCCCAGAAGTCCAAAAGTAAAGAGGCTACATTTTTCTTCCGAAAAAAAAAACCACAAAAACAGTGAGACCACGTTTCGAAATCTGAGTCCATTTATTTTTGTACAGAAATATACTCGTGCTCTAAAGAGAAGCCCGTTCTTCACGAGGCCATCCTGGAGTTGTTGTACGAGCACCTCAGCAAGTACCTCCCCGAGGCGGACGCAGACGCGCCACTGCTGTTCGACAAGTGTGTGCAGCAAACACCTGTTACGGCCATTCTTACCGTGAGTTACTTTTTACACTGTAAAAACCGTTAGATGGTAGCTGTGACAGATTCAATTCCTATGGATTTATAAGGGAATTTTAGATATATTTTCTTTTATTTTTCTTAGGAATGGCATCGTCTTACACTTACAGATTTTCGAGTATTCTTATCAAGAATTGCAATTTAAAGTTTCGCCTATGTTATGTGATGATGTTAACGAATTGTTGCTAATGATTGTGCAGGAGCCCATATCCCGACTGCTGTACGCAGTGTCGCAGTTCCTGCAGGTGGAAGACGAGGACCTGGAGGACATCCTGGCCAGCCAGGGCGCCGACACCGGCAGCGCGCACCTTCGCAGCAAGCTTACCAGTGTCATGGACAAATTGGCCAACAGTCAAAACCTAGGACGGATTAACGTAACGGTAATTAAGTATAATAAATTTTATACCAGTTTAATTGTCTACCGTTTGGCTTATGTACTGCGCATTTTGTTTTCACGAAAATTTTAAATAACACTTTTATTAAAACTTACTGATAGCAGGTAAGAAGCTGCTAATCCGCAAAGAGAACTGCGGGATAGAAGCAGCGCGACGCACTCCTTGAACAGCTCTATACAGCTCACAGTCGTCTGCTCGTCGAAGTTACACATATCTTGGAACCTGGAACCCGTAACATACGTATAGGTACTCACTCGCATCTCATCAAACTAACCAATGAAAACCACGACTCGTGTAACCGAGTTGAAACGTCGGGATAAGAGATAAATTCCTCATGTTTTTGCCACCGAAACTTATCGCAAGTGATCCGTTAAATATTAAGTAAAATAAACCAATGAAATATGAAATTACTATTGTCGTGATTTGTTCCAAAATAAATAATAGTCGGTAGGCCTTCTATATACCTTCAACGGGGGCAAATGTTATATCTGCCACTGCCCTGTGGCAGGTCGCTCAGCGCAGTTCCCGAAAAGTACAGTATTCCCACAAAATACAGCTTCCCAAAAAAGTGGGCTAAAGAATTGATCAGAACCAAAATCTTTTAATCTATAAGTAATTTTACCTGCAAGTAGTTCTCTTGTAGAGCAGCGCGGCGATGTCCTGCAGTGTCTTCGCCTGTCGCTTGTCGGTGGTGGTGGCTACTACTGAGGATATTCGTTGCAGCACCCATTGGTGGAAATCCCGCTTTGAACGCAGGATGTTACGTTCCTCTTCAGAGCACCATGGTACGTTCTCACTGACATTGTATTGAATATTTAGTCCTATCGTCGTATAATTAAAGTTTGATCCAAAATAAATTTATAAAATCTAATGGGCAATCGTTTGGAAGAAATTCAAGACATTTTGCCCATCTAAACTTGAATTTAAGGCCGTATTTTCAATGCACGGACTGTGTCATTTAAAGTCTTATTTGGCCGGAATACTGATATGATACTGTCTCGAACTTTTTAGTATCGGCAGTATCGGTAAATAGTATAAATTCACAATAGCCTTAACGAGGATAAACAAATTATAATAAAATAAGACTTACTTGTACAACAGTTCCAGTACTCTCAAGCACATTTTGAGGTCCCAAATACAAGGTAAAGGCTGAAGGGACCAGCCCTGTCTTTTACCAGTTGGACACCTTCACTGGGGCTTTTCCTTTGTCTTTCTGGGACTCTGACTCTTCTGTGATTTACTGTTTCTTTGGTTTCATTGAGGGTAGACTTGCTTCCCTTTTTGCCTATTTAGGAGTAGCCTGTAAACCAGTTATTTTTATTTCTGTGGATACATACTTGAGTAAGCATACAAATGTATTCTGAAGAATCAAAACAAGTGTTATTAAAGCTTCTGCGTTCCCTCTCATACACCCTGGAGTAAAAAAAAATGCTGACTAAACTTTATAGTGTGAACTGTGAACCCAAGAACTTAACAACTTTCCCCAAGGAACATAGAACGTAAATAAAAAAATATGACCCTGACACATGTGTATGGGAAAACCGTTTTATTTTAAATATTTCGACCAATGTTCCTTGGGAAAATTGTTCAGTTCCATGGGTAAGTTGATCAGCTAGCTTTTTCTTCCTTAGAGAAAAAAAAACGGAATAAATTGAATGCTAACCTTGGTCTGCTCCAACAGCTGGTGCGCAGCCTTGAATAAATCATAAACCGTCTGCGCCACGCCCTCACTGCCCGCGCCCGCCCCCGCCCCCGCCCCCACTGCGTGAGGCGGTGCGCGATCAGGGCCTCGTAGCAAGACAAGATCTGTTGTAGTTTTAGGCTTTTGGCCTTCGATTCTGGAGTCAAGTCTGTGAGGCCGGGCTCGTCCTGATAATAAGTAAGTTCAATATAAAAGTGTTATTTAAAATTTTCGTGAAAACAAAATGCGCAGTACATAAGCCAAACGGTAGACAATTAAACTGGTATAAAATTTATTATACTGTAATTACCGTTACGTTAATCCGTCCTAGGTTTTGACTGTTGGCCAATTTGTCCATGACACTGGTAAGCTTGCTGCGAAGGTGCGCGCTGCCGGTGTCGGCGCCCTGGCTGGCCAGGATGTCCTCCAGGTCCTCGTCTTCCACCTGCAGGAACTGCGACACTGCGTACAGCAAGTCGGGATATGGGCTCCTGCACAATCATTAGAAACAATTCGTTAACATCATCACATAACATAGGCGAAAACTTTAAATTGCAATTCTTGATAAGAATACTCGAAAATCTGTAAGTGTAAGACGATGCATTCCTAAGAAAAATAAAAGAAAATATATCTAAAATTCCCTTATAAATCCATAGGAATTGAATCTGTCACAGCTACCATCTAACGGTTTTTACAGTGTAAAAAGTAACTCACGGTAAGAATGGCCGTAACAGGTGTTTGCTGCACACACTTGTCGAACAGCAGTGGCGCGTCTGCGTCCGCCTCGGGGAGGTACTTGCTGAGGTGCTCGTACAACAACTCCAGGATGGCCCTCGTGAAGAACGGGCTTCTCTTTAGAGCACGAGTATATTTCTGTACAAAAATAAATGGACTCAGATTTCGAAACGTGGTCTCACTGTTTTTGTGGTTTTTTTTTTCGGAAGAAAAATGTAGCCTCTTTTACTTTTGGACTTCTGGGAGCATTTTAAGAAGCATTTTAACGACAAGTATTGTCTTTATCATACCGAACTACAGTGATTGAACATCTGCTCATAAACATAAGGCTGTCTGCAAACTTACTGGTGTATAGAAGTTCTTTCACAGCGGCATCTTGAACGAGACATCGGCGCAATATCGATACCACTTCCATACACATCGCTTCATTCCGCACTCGTGAAGTTACTCTGCAATAAGCGTACTGAATATTATATTAGAATATTTGTAGGTTGCAAAAAGGCTTTTCATACTTTTGAATATCTAACAATGCAATAAAATAATCCTTCTAACAATGGACTAAAGGAGTAACATTTAAAGTATGTATTTGTCATTTATTTATCTAATAAGGTGCAGTGGGAACGCAATGTATCCAACATTAAGAGATTTTATTCCTATATTTTTTCACTAAAGCTTTTGGGTTGCCACATGGTAGCATCTTAGGACCAACTCTTTTACTCATCTTCTACTGTGTTAGTGTAAATACAGTGCTATCGATTCGTCGAGGGTACGACTTAAAATGAATGCCGTCCCTTTTTGTTCTCTCACAATAGAAAATGAAAAGTAGAGACTTATATTAGTTAAGTCGTGATTTTTTGTAACTACGAATTGCTATGCTACAAATGTGATACTAACTGGCTGTTTCCCTGGTCAGCGTGTACGTCAACAGCTACTTGTGTGAGGTAGGAATGCGCGCTGAACTGCTCGCTGTACGAGCTCTGACTGCTGGAGAATGTACGGGACAGCTTCACGTGACGGAGCACCGTCAGGAACCCCGACAGAGCAAGGCAGCGGTGCATGGAGTCCCTGAAAAGCAAAGCATTTACCCTGCTGTTTTGTATTCATTCATCACAGTTTTGTAAGGTTGGGATCCAGTAATAAAGATTCTATTGCGAACGAAATCTTGGTGATTCTCTTTTTTTTCACTCATGAAGATCTAAGAAACAGTCAGACGCTAATTTCGCCATTCGGGATGTGTTGCGCGGTAGCTCAACTAGTTAGAGCGTTGGGACGGTATCCATGGTTGCAGTTGCAGGTTAAAATTCTGTACGGTAAAATTTTTGAGTTGTTGTTTCTCATACTTTAGAAATTTTGGTGATTTGGAAATTAAGGAAGAAGAAAATGTACGTACCTTGAATACAGCCCCTTGCGACACACCATGACCAGCACATCTCTGACTCTGGTACTGAAGTTGAGCAGCGGATGCACGGCGTCCAGCACTGCCGCTGCACACTTGTAGTCGCCTGGTACCGGCTGGCAGTTCTCCAGGATGGTGGTGAGCTGCGTGCAGCGCTCCAGGGACACGGGGGTCAGCGCGCACAGCACGTGGAGGCAGTCTGCAGGTTCACACAATGTAACGGAAGTTTTACACAATTAGAAAGTATCTAAATATTCTATAATAACAACTTTTTTATATATTTTTATATAGCAGTGCATTTTTTAACTATGTTCAAGTTTGACAAAAGATCTAAAATGGCGTCCCAGCTGACACCTCATTTTTTTTTTAAATATTAATTATCCAACATGCGATCGGTCATCAGACCATAAGCAGTTGTTTTAAATGGTTATGATAGCATTTTAGGCGCATTTTTTCCACTGTCTGTTTCTTCATGTGTAATTCAACAACTAACACAGCAAAAAAAAAATGGGTTTCAAATCATTTGATCGCCAGTTGCAATGTATAAGGTGGTCTAGTTTTTACTAAAGAGTGGCTAGCCTATCGCACAGCTGGCAGAGAATATTATGTGGCATGATCTTTTATTTTTGTTGTTACCTGCATACTGCCTGCTGTTATCAGTGGCCAGTCTATCGCACAGCTGGCTGAGTATATGCGGTGCGGTTTCAGGCTGGGACTTGCTGAGTCTGGCTAGTATGAGCTTCCCGTGCGACCAGCAAGCGGCGGCACCAGGCTTGCTGCGCCACACAGCAAGCAGAGCGAAGGCCAGGTTGATGAGGCCCACTACCGTTAGTTGCCGGTGGTTGGCGCTGTGACAGTAAAGGTTACAAGGAGTTTGAGATTGAGACAGGCTCATTATTATTATGGCATTATTTGCTGCGAGGTCCAGAGGACAGGTGCAGCAGCCGGATTTGTTGCACCTTTGCACCGCCCGGGGTCACGTGTAGGGTTTTTAAGGTAACTCTTACGGATGTGGAGCAACATCGACTAGTAACGATCACTATTAGAAACAGTGATCGGGACCGACGGCTTAACGTGCCCTCCGAAGCACGGAATCCGTTTTCTTCCAGACAATAAGGTGGATTCAGCCTGCATTGTCCTAACCAAACTGGTGAAAATCTCATAAAGTGATAAATAGACAAATATCAACTTTGTGTGTGGTCCTGGGAATCGAACCCAGGACCTCGGGATCGTGAGCCCATGGCTCAGACCACTAGACCACGGAGGTAGTTGACAGGCTTATTCACGCGTACGAACACAAAATTGAAGTTTAGATTTTGAATCAGACTGGATCGTGCAATACCACAGCTCAAACTATAGAAGTTTAAGCTAGGTTTTGACTAGATAAGGCCTTGGCCTGATTCGACGGAAACACGATTTAACTAAAATATGTAATTTTCTGCCATGAGACAATAGAAAAGGACGGCAATTCGGATAAACTAATTATTAATCCTGTCAAATCAAAAATCCATGAATTCGTCGTTCGTTTGTCGAATCGTGATACGGGGATAAGGTATCGAAGGGTATCGACCAAAATCCTTTAGAGTATCTGAATGAATCGTATAATCGGATCAAAATTAGTTCGTCTATAGCGTGCCCTTTCTGTTCACCCAAGACAGCAAATTATAGGTAAAGTTTTATTTAAGTGCGTATATCTTAGAATCGGCACCAATGTTTAAATCAGACTGTGTCGTGCGTTAATAACTACCACACCTTAACTTAAACCTTATACGATAGAAGTTTTAGCTAGGTATTGTTTTACCTCTCAGTAGTGAGCAACTTGAGCAGCCCCGCCACATCCACATCGGGCGGCAGCGCGGCGCGCGACCACGAGGACTCCGCGCGCCGCGTGCTGTCCACTACACGCGCTTCTATTGCACACCTCACCACCTACAGAACATGCTACTTTGTATAACGAAAATTGATAAGACATAACGTCTTGTCCGTTGGGTTATCTCGTGCTTGCTTCGCTCGCATAAAGTATTGATTCATTCACATTTCGTGAAATGTCGCACTCTCTTCGCTCGCGTAACGATTGATTTATTCATATTTTGGGAAACGACACACTCGCTTTGCTCACGTAACGTATCGATTTATTCATATTTTGTGAAACGACACACTCGCTTCGCTCACGTGACGTATCGATTTATTCATATTTTGTGAAACGTCGCACTCGCTTCCCTCACGTAACGTATTGATTTACTTATATTTCATGCAATTTCGCGCTTGCTTCGCTTGCGTAACGTATTGATTTATTCATATTTCATGCAATGTCGCACTCGCTTCGCTCGCGTATCGTATTGATTAATTCATGTTTCATGCAATGTCGCGGTATTGATTTAACTTTCGTGGTACGCCGCGCTCGCTTCATTCGCATAACATTCAGATGACTGAAAAGGGTTCCCAAAAACTGCAGTATCTATAAGGGCCCCGTACAAGGTTAATCCGGCCCTGTGAGTTTGTTAGGTGTATTGGGTCAATCAGGACCGTTTCGTCAGTTGGATATATCCCTCGGTGGTTGGGTCACTTTGGGTCAGTTCAGTCTGTTGATTTGATTTGGTGGTCGGATTATTCGCTGTATTACTCACGTCCAAGCACTGTGTCCTGAAGTCTGCTCCCTTATCAGACAGAGCCAGTGCCAGGTCCACGAGGAAGGGATTCCTGAGCAGCTGCGTGCGCGGCCACGCCTTCAGGTGGCGGCGGATGGTGTCGGGCTCGGCCGCGCCCGCCGACATGTGGTACAGGCACGTGGACAGGCAGCGGCTCAGCTCCATAGGGCTGTGTTGCACTGGAAATAAATATATAGATATAACGGCGACCAATCTCGCAGAGATCGACCATTTGCGCGTTACTAATTTTTAGTGCCCCAGTGTTTTATACTTATTACTTTTTTTTAATCTCTTATTTTGATGGGACAGATTGACTGACACGACCAGAGAAATATCAAATGTGAGAGGATTCAGTAATATGTTATTTACCAATATCATCAATGTCCATAGTGGTAGACTCTGAATCCTGTGGTGGAGGTTCCAGTTTGCTGTACAAGCGGATGCTGAAGTAATGGCTGAGATGAGCCAGCACTATCTCCACATGGTAGGATTTGCATAGCCTGGAAGGAAGTTACAGGTCAGTCCTTGAGAAAGGTCAGGTCAGGAGTACCCTAAATCGACCAGCGTACATGAAAAGATTTATAAATTTGGATGAAGTGTAAGAAGTTTGCAAACATTGTAGCAAGTGGAAGGATGTGATCTCTACCTACTCCTCCGGGAAAAAGTCGTGAAGATATTTTATATAAGTTACAGTTTAAATAACAACGACAGTTTCCATCTCATTACAGTATGATAGAAAACAGATACAGTTTATTTAGAAAACACAAAAACAAGTATTACAACTGCTTTGGAATACCTTTTAAAGGGTGTAAGAAAAAGTACTGCATACCTTTAATTAAACCACAAATTCCATAAATGATGACAAAATTTTGCCTTGTCCATACTAAATTGCAGATGAGGAGAGCATCTTGGTACTAAGAAGATTTTTTTATTTTTAAGTTATAATTTTTGTGCTTTAGGAAAGTTGTTTGGTATCATCAGTAGAACCTGTGGTTTAAAGGAATGCAGTACTTTCTTTACACCCTGTATAGTAGTAGATAAACCCGGATGGGACAATAAGACTTACTTGAGCAGCTGATGAACGAGTGGAGGTAACGTATCTGGAGGGAAGTCTATTATGTATGAACAGATCTTGTTCACTACTTGTTTGTGGTTATTACGGGGCAGCTGCATATCTCTGAAACAGGGTAAGGTCTACATAGTAAATTTTACTTCAGCTTGTACATAGTATATTATATTCCTCCATGGTTCAGCTTAACATATTTTTTTGTGAAATTCATAATAAAAAGCCAAGCTTTTTCATTAATATACAGTTCATGAATAACAGAACAAAAGGTAATCAGAATCACAATAAGACTAAACTTTAGAATGTTGTGAGCCTATCCATATCCATGAAACTGAACAACTTTCCCCAAAAAACATAGGTTCAAATACAAAAAAAAAATTTGGCCTTCCCATAAAAAAGGTTTCTGCAGCTTGTTTTGTATAGGAGCGCCAATTATTTTTTAATCCTTTCCTTGGGGCTTGTTGTTTAGTTTTGTGGGTAGGTTCATACCCTAATGTTTGTACAGCTAATTATTTTACACCCTGTATATTAAGTCATTCTCGTTCAATTCTGTCTCAATTTAAAATATTACCTAAACATAGCAGTAAGTGGAACAAGCTGCTTCTCTTGCCACTGACATTGGCAGAGTGTTCTGGTGCACTGTTCCTTGTATTCCTGTACGGTCATGTCTGTGCCACAGTGCTGGATGGTGTTGTGAGCTGAGAGCGCACTCAGACACTCTGGAAGCAGATCCTTCCATCTGGGGAAGTAGAAAAGGTTAATAATATGAGATTTACACAAATGACAGGTATAAAAGTGGGATTGTATAATGTATTTCACTCTCAGAAAAAAATTCAAATGTTTGACTGTGTCAATTTTTTCATTTAAGTTTAAGCTTAAATATTTATCAAATCTTATTTAATCAGGTTTATTTGGTTAATAAATTTCATTACCATCCAAAAATTTGTGAAGTGTAAGTTCTATAAATACTACTACCACTACTACCCTGAGCAACATGCATTACTTACATCATATTGACATCACTGTCTTCAATGATTGACTGCACACTGTCATTGCACCACCGCACAAGGTCCTGAGCAGGCAGCCTCGGGAGCTCTAGACACAGCCGGCTTATCACATCCCCGCAGTGAGTCAAAGATGTTGATTCTTTCCGCATACTCTGGAGTACTATGTCCACTATCTGAAAATATTGGAGTGAGGAGGTGATTCAAATACTAACTGCAAGAAGAAGAAGACCACTCTCTTAAGCCATTAAATAATTACATACATACATAAAATCATGCTTTTATCCCTAATGGGGTAGGCAGAGCGAAAATGACCGAAAGGTCATTCCGCCACGTCTGACAAGTTTTGAGGGTTATTTTCAGATGGTCATGTGTATTGTTATAGTGATAGGTTGTCAGCCCATCGCCTAAATTGCAATACATTAAAACCCTCGAATCCCTTAGCTGGTTTTTACAGCATGCCCGGGAGGAGATGCAGCTGGCACATTTTATGTTTTTCTATCACTCCCAGTCCAGCATGGAAGAGATTAGATTAAATAATTGGCATTGAATTTTTCAAGCTTACCTTGGATTTGTATTTGGAAGTAGGGTTATCCAGCAAACCATTAAAAATACAGTCCAGTAAGTCACCTCCATCGCTGTTCAAGATTCGACGAGGCAGGAACTTGATTACCTACAGAAAAAAGTGCAATAATGTAACGCTATCTTCATAAAAACTGACTGGGTTTATGTAAACAAAATGTATTACTTACTAAATCAATTTTCAGTTTACAATATTCACGCAGCTCATCTCGTTTGCTATTTACATGGCCAAGTTCTTTTATTCTTGTAAAAACTTTATCCACATCTATTTTTTGACTCATTTTTTGCTGATTTTAAACAAAATCGGCTGAATTGCTGTATGTATTCTATTTATTTGTCAATAAAAACATAATTTTCCCGCCAAAATTACTGTCAATGCGCTTTTGAGTCACTTTTTTTTTTTCATAAAATATGTATAGCGTCGTCTCACTCATGCAACCTAGCACTCGTTATAACATCCCTGATATTCACTGTCAGGACAGACACGTTTTGAAATTCATGTTTTTCTTTGGAATATGGAATATGCTCAGGGAATATATTTCTTAATATTTTCTTAAATTTGTGAAAAATCATAGTTTCTAAACGCATTTTTTTCTGATGATAAGGTGTTTTAAAGGTACCAATTCAAACGTTAGATAGTTTTATTCCAATAAGAAATAGCTGATATTCTTCAAATGGTAACAAATTTTAAGGTGTTAACAGACGTCCGGACCGGACTGTCAAATTGGTGCGGTCCGGACGTGTGGACGACGGTCCGGCGCACATTATTATTATTATTGACGGGTTAGTGTTGCCACAATGTTACAAAAATAACATTTTACGTTATTTTTGACCCTCTCATGTCGAGACTCTACAGTCCCGAGATAATGGTGAAACACATAATAATAATAATAAATCGGAGGCCAAAAGGGAGATAAACAAATTTACACAAAAAATAAATCTTTATTTACCACCAGTACAGTTACAGATTAAGTTTTTGTAGTCAAAATGTTACTTTTCGAGCGAACTTATGTTATTTTTGGCAAAGGGGCCGGGCAACACCAATTGCAAGTCCGGTGTTGTCTATGGTCGTCCGGTCCGGTCGTCTGTTAACACCTTTAGGCAGCCATTACACGGTCAGTCCAGATCACGATCCGATCAAGGTCACGGATCACGCCAGATTGATGGATCTTGGTGTGATTGAAACGACATTAGACGTTCACTCCAGATCACGTCAGTCCACTGCTCGCTACCATATAGTTAACACGCGTTTACAAGTGAAAATGGCTTTCGATAAGAAAAAAGTAGCAATAATTAATCAAAATTATAAATAATAATAATAAAATAATTAAAAAAAAAGTAAATAAATAATTAATTAATAATAAAAATTAATTAAATTACTTAATAATAATTAATATTATTATTATTTTTATGTATTTCTTTATTTTTCTCTTCTTTTGAAGGTATTCACCCATCCCTATTATTATTATTATTTATTAATTTAATTAATTAATTAATTTATAATTATTACTATTTTTTATTAATTTTATTAATTATTTAAATTATTATTATTATTTTTTATTTTTTTCATTCCAGTTAGAATGAAATCTTTTTCAGAAAACATGTCATCGCTATTGTCTGACTCGTCCGACTCCATCGCGGTGCGAACGCTGACTGACGTAAATTGACAAAACTTCACATTACACGGTCAATCTGGATCGCGATCCGTGGATCGCGATCATGGATTTCAAAAAATCTAGATATTTGTGATCCGATGTCGCGATCCGTCATTCCAAGACGTTACACGGTCAATCTGGATCGCGATCAATGATCACGATCACGGATCGCGATCTGGACTGACCGTGTAATGGCTGCCTTACAAACAAACGTCAACCGTCAACGTCAAAGAAGCTTGATGACGTCATCAGTTTATTTTATGTTTAGCGGGTTTAGTGAGCGAGCGAGAAATTACTTACGAAAACTCAAATTCCAACGGCAAGCTCGCTGTACAAAATATTGTACTCTTATTTTAGTAAATAGAAGATTTTTTATTCATTTCTATTGCAGTAAAAGTGTTTACTGAAAATTATTTGAAGGTAAAAATTTCGAAAGACAGTTTGACGATTTGTAACGTTTTTGGCGGCATCAGACGAAGCCACAGAAATAGATCTCCTTGTGCAATATCAACGTGCAGCAAAGGCTATGAACTGATTTGCATTTGGACCGGTTTTTGGAAATGGGTCACGGTCTGAAAAGACGTATTCGGTATGATGGTGAAGAGTGATGTTGTGATAACTTGTTAAGTTTGTGTTGTCACTTTGTGGTAAAATGGAGAACCCGACGGTTAGTGGATTGCGGTCAAGGTCACGCTCAAAAACACCCTTCTTGCGGTCGAGCTGTGACCGGGAGAGCTGCGGGGACGCCGAGGAACACCACACACATCACAAGTCTGGACGAAAAACACCGATCAAACGAAGCACACCCGTCAAGTAAGTGCTTGTTTTCTTATGCGACTCTAGTTAGATATATCTATAGTTGGATACACATTTTCCCAGGCTTCATACATAAACAAACATAGTTCATGAATATTTTTGTTGAATCTGCACTATTTCTAACTCTCCTATATCTATTATTGAGTTATTCTTTAAGGAGTTAATGTGTTTTTATTTTATTTATATACCCCTTTCTTTGCCTTATTTTAGAGTAGTTAAAGGGAAAAATGAAAATACTTTTGTTGTCAACATTTTCAGAAACGTTAATATAAAGCTTAAAATATATTCCATTCTTGATTCTTATCTTTCCTAGAGTAGATACTCATATCATGGTCACATTAAGTCATAAAATGTTTGCCTTTAAGTTGTAAATCCATCAAGGTTGATCAATACAGAGTCAGTTGACTGTTGTCAAGTATTTCTTGTGGTGACGTCACACCCATAGGAGGCATGGTAAAGCTTTACAGTAAGGTCACCAGCATTTACTCACCATCCAAAAATAAGTACCTCAAACTTGACAATTTATATTGTACATTACTTATTTTATGATGTTGTTTACTATATGATTCATACAAGAAAGTTATCTCAATAATTTATTATCTCTCTCACTTACCTATTTATTTACTACTATAAAATTAATGAACGGTATTTGATACCTTATCAGGAATTCAGTTTAATTTATGTACATAAAGTCTCTTAGCTATACCTACTGTACCTACCATAGTAACTTAACTGGAAATATTTCTGATAGATACTTAGAAGTTATTAAACATCTAAAGTAAACATAAACAATAAGATGTGTTTCTATTTGGCTAACATAATCCTTAGGTACCATGTTTGGAGCTAAGTTGAAATGAAAACATGATCATGTGTTAATCACTGA
This sequence comes from Scrobipalpa atriplicella, assembly GCA_029255725.1. Taxonomy (NCBI): domain Eukaryota; kingdom Metazoa; phylum Arthropoda; class Insecta; order Lepidoptera; family Gelechiidae; genus Scrobipalpa; species Scrobipalpa atriplicella. The sequence continues at coordinate 14,129 of JARACY010006097.1, forward strand.
ATGAATCATTAATTTCCAGGATTAAATACTTAGTAATTGACAGAAATTGATACATGTAATGAAAACAAATACCGTCCTGAAATATCCTTCTTATAATTTACCAAATAACAATATGTGAACCATATTTGATCAGCACCTGCCTCCTGCAGTATAACTGATAATTAAACTAGTTTACAAATCAATGTATAATTTGCTAGTAAAAAGGTTAAATTGAATTCAAGACCAAACTATCTTTAGCTGTTTAAAAATAATAAAAATAGCAAAATATAAATTCTTCTATTTTTTAAAGGGAACCTTTAAATGAAACACAAAGATGCAATGAACCATAAATGCTTCACATACCTAAGTACCTTATTTTTGTAAAAAAATTGGTAGGTTATTTCCCTAAGTCTTGCTGCAGTGAAATTAAATGGCCTTATTTACTTATTTACCAAGAATACAATATAGATAAAAATAACTTTTTTTAAACTGTTTGACAGGCAGCTAAACCAGGCAGCAAGCAAAGCAGCTCCAGAGCCAATCACAGAGGAGGATGAACATGAGTCACCACCTGCGCATCGCACAAGACTCTCGGCTAAGAACACAGAGAAACTCATCAAAACCTCCGACTACTCGTCAGAGGAGAGCTTAGACAGAGTTAGGGGACACCGGAAAGAAATTATACAGGTATATTTTTTTATTGTGTTATGTTTTCCATTATAGTATGCATCAACTAAATAAAGAAAGAACAATCAAAGAAGATAAATACCTTCCACAAATGTACCTATTCTTTTTAGGTTGTAACATTTTTCAAAAAAAATCTCGAACAGAAATCTCACGACACAGATGATGAAATCGCGGCGCAAAATGCTTTTCTAAAATAAATTGAATATAGAATATACAATCCAAACTATTGTCTACTGGTATTTGATCAAATTAATCTAAAAAGAACCTAAATGATATAAAATGTTACAATCACATTAGTTGAATAGATAAAATCTACATTATTACATACATACATATAATCACGCCTTCATCCCTAATGGGGTAGGCAGAGCGTAAACGACCTAAACATAGGTTGTTCCACCACGTCTGACAAGTTCTGAGGGTTATTCCAGATAGATCTATATATTGCTATACTGACAGGTTGTCAGCCCATCGCCTAAATTACAATACTGAAACTCTCAAATCCCTTAGCTGATTTTACAGCATGCTCGGGAGGAAATGCAGCTGGCACATTCTATGCTTTTCTAGTAGAAAAAGAACAGAAGATTCAGGATGGATAAAATCTACATGAGAATAAACCCTTTTTAATGAGAATAAACCCTTTTTAAATGCAAATGCGCCACTGAAGCCTATGAAATGGATTAATCCATAGTACCTACCTAGTGGGTTAATCCATTGCCATTCAAGTATCGAACAGAAGTCAAGTTATAATCAAAAGTAAGGTTTCTCTCCCTCCTCATTCAAAGCTGTTTTGTTCAAGAGACCTACCTACTTAGCATTGGCATAGGCATTGAATATTGAATTGAAGTAATTTAAATTATCGTAAAATCACTCTTCATTGAGATGCAGTAAACAACGAACAGCATAATAATACTAAAACATTCAATAGTTTTATACTAGTACCAAGGACATTTGGGCTATAAAGCTGATGCTTAGGCCTTTTATTGCATGGGAAGTAACTCAGGTCAAGGCCGAATGGAAATTATAGCGCCACTTGTATTTTACCTTATTATTTACCTGTAGAAAACAAATCTCTTACACGACTTGTACTAAGTAGTTTGGTTCTAGAATCTCTAGAAACATTATACGAGTCCTAATTGATTCGCATCTTGCCTGTGGTATCGCACTTTAGAGCAAAGTTCTCTCTCCCTTCCTACCAATTTTTCCGGTCTAGTACTAATCTTTGCCAGTCATTTATTGTTCCCATTCGGTGGTTATTTTAGCCCATAAACAATCTGGCATTCGGGTGACCTATTTATACCAATAAGAAAAATTTGCGCCGAATGCAAAGCACCTGACGTGACGTTGCGGATGCGTATATTTTTTTGCTGTTTCATTTCTCAGTTTGCGTTCTCAAGGCTGGCCACGTAACGATGAGCCATAAAATAGTCCAATTCTCCAAGAGTAGGTAGGTATTCATGGTCAATCTCTTTGCAGTCGTAACTCATACAACAGCACGTTTAGTGAATGTATTCCTTACCGAAAATGTTTACATACCTACAGTATCTTATCTTATTTAGCCGTCAGTGTTCCCCTGCTTGGCGAAGGCCTCCCTCCGGTCTCTTCATGACTCTCTAACCTGTGCTTCTTCCTGCCAACTCTCGAGGAAGGCATCGAGCTCAACGTTCGACCGCCGCTTGGGCAGGTCACGTCACGCCGCCGTCTGTCTCTTTTAGGTATCCACTTAGTAGTGGTAATTTTTGGTGGCACAAGATGCTACTAATCTTAAAACCCTCCTTAAATAAAATCCTTAAATCTTAAAACATTTAAACAGTATCCTGTATGTTATCTACGCACATTGTGTAGCTATGTTTAACCAAGATAACAGATGAATGATATTACCGCTCCAAGCGATATCCACCTTATTTCTCAGGAACGCGGGAGCGCATAGCTGACCTATTTAGAGCAAACCTGTCAGTTTCAGTTACGAGAAGTTTTAATTTCATGGTGCCGTAATTGCTAGAAGCAGCCATTAGAAAAGTACTTGCAGCTTACATCGATGCCCTTGGTTAAATGGCTCTTTGTTTTCTGACCATGGCCCGACCTTAGACGCTATAGTTTAACATTGATAGCAAAAACCATTGCTGGCTAAACCAGAGCATGCACATTGGCACTGCCCTGAGACTTGCAATGTACAACGTGCTCCTGCATGATCGATATAGTTAGCATAGCACGTTGCCCAAACTATAGTAAGTACCTACTACGTGACCGCGATTCCATGTTTACAAGTCTAAATTTGAATGGTGAGGTGGTCAAAATCCTTGAGGCTATGTGATTTTAGCAGGTACCTTGACTGGCCTTGCATCTATTGATGTGTTGAATCGTCGGTAAATCTGCGTTATATTTCATTCACGCTGTTGAGCTTATCACGCTACAGGAAGTGAAGTGAATCTTTATTTCTGTAGATTTTGTATGTAAATTAGAGCTTTTAAATACCTGGCGTTTCTGCCCCAAATATTATTTTTTAAAACAAAGCTATGGCTTGGTTATAAGAGTTCTTGCATGAGATTTAGAAATTCGTAGTAGAAGCCGAAAGAAAAAATTAAGTTTTCTTTTGAGGTGACTTTAATTTCCCAAGAAACCAGTAGTGTCGTGTCGCCGTATGAAATATTTTCATAAGTAACCAAAAACTACAAATGTATAGATATAGAAGTATTTTTGACAACGTGAATGATCAGCATTTTATTAAAAGCATCTCTACTTAGGCACTTAGTTCAACATTATCGCTACAGATGAACTCTAACCGCTTGCGACTAGCCCAGCCCATCTTAATTGAATTATGATAACTTGCTTCCATAAATAACAATCAGGCAATTGAAATTATTGAAACGCACCGACGCCCCCGGATCTGGTCCAACGAATCTAATAGTCTTGGTTAGGGAGACTGGCTGTACAGTTTGTTACTCATTTCTTACTAGGTTTATCATGTTTATTGTGTGATTTTGTAACCTCGGTGATACCTCCATGGTGATACATACATACATACATAGTTACGCCTGTACCTTTACGGGGTAGTTAGAGCGCTAACGATCTCATCACGCTCTTCCACGACGCCTGACAGACTTTTGAGGGTTATTCTATAAAAAACAAACTGTGTATTGTTATGCTGCCAGGGGGTGTAAGCACCCTCGTCTCCCTCTACTCTACTGTCTTCTACAGTAGAAAGAAAAGTAGCTGGAACATTATGTCTTTTTATACCTCCTAGTCCAGCATAGAAGCTAACCTCAGTAATTATGTAGCCATAAGTTGGCATATTTAAATCTGAATGACAGATTATGCATGGCAATGTAGGAAGGGGAAGTCATCGAGCGTACAATCAAATTGATACGTCCTGCACAACTAGTGATCTCTGTCTATAAAGTACATTTTTGTACCGAAACTTACTTTTTTGTTGACTACACATTGAACTTGTTTACTTTGTCATTAGCTCTCGCATCTGGGAAAATATGGGCACGTTTTTAAAGAGGGGAATCCAACGGACTGATGTTATCGATTTGTGGTCAGCTGCCGTTATACTATGTCTACAAGTGTGTGGTGAAATAACACATTCAATACTTCCGGAGGAATGTGATATGTCAATTCCAAAATCGATATATAAGCATATTAAAAAGTTTAAGTCATATAAAATTCAATTATTGCCTCTTACGCGTAAAACATTAAGACAACAAAGCTCTGATCTAAATACCATTAATTCCAGCAACCGTAGTTCCGTCCGCCCAAGCCAATAACTTCCAAAATTAACTCGATCCGAACCCTGACTTCCCCCGCATCGGTTTATATTTAAACTGCACCCATATGTGGTATTATTACTGCAAGACATCTGGTTCATTTCATTCCGAATTCGATAGGAAAGAGAAAGACGCGTCGTTCGTGTGTGTTTTTATCAAAATTTGGATTGTTTCTTGGCCTACTTAAGTGCTTTTTATAGACTAGATGTGCTCAAGTACGCGATGTAATTCCGGCCAACATAATCGAGGTATGTAGATTATAGTACACGAGACATCTGGGAAACACGGGTGATAGCTGGATAACCGCTATCTTAAAACTACTAAGTATTCTGGA